>ML675604.1:30242071-30321299 GCA_007922155.1 Mesoclemmys tuberculata | reverse complement strand
TATGAGCAACACATCTCGAAGAACAACAGTTACTGGTAAGTAACTACATTTTATTTGCTGTGAAACCTGTCCAGGAAAACATGTATAGAGCATGAATGCTGTGTAAGTTTCATAATATTGTACTGCTAATTAAATTTCCAGCAATGCTTGGAGAGCACAAGATTAATTCAAGCTAGGAGTGGAAGTGGTGAAAGTTCAGGTGAGTTTAAAGATCAACCAATTTAAGTTACCTAAAATGATTTGCTGTTAATCTAGTTTAGCCAAAATCACTTTTTATTTAAATGTGCTTTGGAGTTAACAGACTTTTTTTTTTTTCTTTTGCTTTGTTTGCTGCAAGAGGAGCACATCCAGGATAGATGACTATCAATATAATTGATTCTAGGTCCTTTCTCCTTCTCCCCACCCCCCGCCACCCAGTCTGCTTTAACTCTCTCCCTATACTATTTCAGTGTCCTGGTGTTAGAACACTCTCCTTGAAGCTGAGTTGTCTTATAAGGCTGACATCATTTGTGCAATAGGCAGGGGCTGCTGAGGGTTTATGAAGACATATTAAGGTTATGAATCCCAAGACCTGGACTCCTTTTTTTTTTTTTTAAACTTACTTCCTGCCTGACCCTTAGCAAATCACAGCCTCTCACTTTCTCCAACTGTAGAATGGAGCAGAAATTCCCAAGTAGCTATTTAACTTGTTTCTTATCCTGTGTTGGTAGCCTGTGCTGTTGATATTCAGTAGCAGCCATGCCAATGAGGCAACAGTGGAAATGATGTCAAGAAAGTTTACAGCTGCTTAAAACAAATCCCAGTGGCATATCCTAGTTTAGCAGAGAATGTTGAATGTTTTTCTTTTCACATGAACGTTTTGTCTCTAGCTTTATTATTAATACATCTTTATATAGTATCATCATTTCATAACATGGCCCCTCTCCTTTACAAAATATTCCCTTACTCCCATGACATAGTACCTTACTCGACTGACTTCAGTGGGACACTTTGTGGTGTAAGTGCAAATAAGGGATCATCATCCGGCCCTAAGCCAGGTACAATTGACTCTGAAGCAAGACAAAAGAAAAAGCTAAAAAGGACAATATTAAAGAGAACACACAAGAAATGTCAGCAGTGTCACCAACTCTTGGGATTTTTATCACAAATCTTGGGATATTTGGTGTTTGTTATAAAGCCTCAGCTCCTGGAATCCTCTGATTATGTGGCAATCTGTTTTTTCATTTTTTAAAATAAGTTTCTAGCCCTGATAGTTGAAGAGAAAAGCCTGTAAAGAGAGAGAGAGAGCCTGAAAAGTTGAAATAGTTGAAGAGAAAAGCCTGAAAATGTGATCTGAGTGTATGCTACAAGCTAAAACACCCAAAAGGCAAATAAAACCTAGAATGTATCCTTTAAAAAAAAAACTTTGATTGTTATGTCAACTTTATGATTTATTGGAGCTGGAGTTGTCATTTTTTGACCATTTGGGACTGGAAACACTCTTTCAATCATACTATACCATACAACAGGCATATCCCATGTCCTGATATTTAAGTAGAGACTGAGTAGGGCTGGAGAGGAAATAGACAGCAAAGGAATGGAAGTCAAACAAGAAAAATAAGAGAAGTGCATAGTCTGTCTTTAGGAGGCTCAGTGTATAAGCCAAGGCAGCAAATAGCTCAGTAGATTTGGTTTTATTGTCAACCCAGTTTGGTCTTGATCAGTTTAAATTAAAAGAGGCTTTTTTAAACAATTGGATATTTTTCTTACTGAGCTCTGGTTGCAATAACTCCTATCATTCCCAAATGCACAATATACTGTTAACGACACACATTTCTTTTTCAATGGCTAATTTCCTCATCTCAGCCACAGGTGCTGTTAAGAAAATCTTCATTTAAACAGCAACCATGCTGGCGCACTAAGCAATACTATAGTTACAGAGAGCTTTGGGGTTTTATTAGTGATGAATCCATTACTGTGGAGAAAAAAATTCCTGAATCTTCTGCATCAAATGTATTTCATAGATACAATGTCCATAGGTCTATAGTAAGACGTTATGATTTTGATTACTATTTTATTAATGCATAGTTACTTGTATTGCAGCTCTTCAGGCCGACTGGGTTAAGTATAGTACACGCATGTAACAATAATAAAAAAAGACATTCTCTATCTTAAAACCTAATAGTTTGTTGATCTTGAAAGATATACAGAATTTATTTTTAATATTAGAGTTAGTAGTTATTTTTAATGCAATAAATATAGCCAAAACTCATACTGCTGACTGTAGTTAAGGTTGCCTGACGCTTCCCAATATAAGGCCCTGCTTTGACTTTGTCAAACATAAACTGTTTGGGCTGAAGTTTTCTGTGTTGACAGTCTGCTGTGCTGACTTTTGAAGGAGGGTGGGGTGGGAGGAAGGTTTTGCCCTGATGTGAGGAATATGCCTTTTGCCATCTTCATGAAAATTCACCTACATTTGATCAAATTATAAGTCACTGAAATTGCAGTTTGCACATGCTCAATAGAGACTCATTAGATTTTGGCAGCTTAATTCTCCAAAGATTCTATCTGCACTGAGCATGCTCCATTTCCTCACAGCTCCAATATGCAACTAGACTGACATACGCTATCCCTACAGAGTTACTGAGCGCACGTCAGCTCAGGACTTGAAGGGTTGAACAGGCCATTTCCTGCAATTGTTGCCCTGATTCCTGTCTTCTCAGTGCCCTGCTGCTGATTCCCATGTAGTAAGGACTTGAGAAGGAAGAAGCAGCAGCCTGATTGGAATGCAAAGTGGTAAGAAATGGAAGAGGGAGGGGAGAGGGATTCCAGGAGCCAGTGGGTAGGGAGGAGCAGAAGTGAAGGGTGACAGGGAGCTGGAGGAGGGAGATGGGGGGCAGTAATGTACCACCTGTCCAGGTTTTCTCATATTTGTCCCTTTTTTGAGGAAATTTGTAAGAGTGCTCAGTACACACTACCAGCTGTACAGGTTCATAGGCTCAGGATCATCCTAGATGTCCTGGGTTTTCTTGTACCTCAGAGGTGGCAAACCTAGTAGCCACGGGAGGCTTTGATGGGCACAGAAAAGTAGGGGGATAAGAGCCATCAGATGGGGAAGGTGGAGGAGAAGGGGCAGAAGCCAAGGGCCTAGGCAGGAGCAGAGACGGAGGCCATGATATGGATCATGTCCCTAAGAGGCAGAAATAGGAGCCATGTGTAGTCCTCATCTCTGGCAGGAAACCGTCACTTCCTTCTTGATCAAAACCATATTGTATGGGAACCAATTGCAAGTGATCATGGGCCCATTCCAACTCCATTGAAGCCAATGAGAATTGTTCTGTTAACCTCAGTGGGAATTGATTCTGTCCCCATGTTCTCAAATGGACTTTGTCCAGCCAAAGAAGATGAAACATAGATGAAACATAGAAACATAGGTCAGAAGGGACCAATATGATCATCTAGTCTGACCTCCTGCACAAGGCAGGCCACAAAACCCTACCCATACATATTTATAACAACCCCAAACCCATGACTGAGTTATTGAAATCCTCAAAAGTGAGATTCGAGGACCTCAAGCTGCAGGGAATACACCAGCAAGCGACGCATGCCCCATGCTGCAGAGGAAGGCGAAAAACCTCCGGGGCCCCTGCCAATCTGCCCCGGAGGAAAATTCCTTCCCGACCCCAAATATGGCGATCAGCTAAACCCTGAGCATGTGGGCAAGACTCACCAGCCTTGATGTTCTCTGCTTCAACCAATAAACTGTTGTTCAGCATTCTGATTTGTTCCTAGGAATAAATAACTGTCATTTACTATACTTTTGGGATGATGTGCAATGTTAGAGTAAAAAAGCATTAAATAGTGTTGGTTTGGGCAAGTTTGCGTTTGGTTAAGGTTTGTCGCCTCTCAGGTATAACAGTGACAGCACTGGGAGGAGCTCATTTGTGTGATGCAACTGCACTCTTAATCTATTCTATTTTTAATAATTCATTATTTTGTTTTTACCATTTAAACTAGCTGCTGGAGCTACCAACCCATGCCCTACCTTTGTAGAGAGGACTAAAATGCTGCTGACACTGACTCAGAACTCCAGTATTCCAAGTGAGAAATACAGAAATTATACTTAAAGTCAGGAGCCAGAATAAGGGGGAGTAGGAAGGAATGCAGATCCCCCTCATATGAAAAACGCAATGGGAGAGCAACCCATCTGCCTTGGCTAGTCCTACTAAATGTATAGGGCTGGCTATTTCTATTCTATGGCTGGTGTAATGAGAGTTCCCTCTCCTGCTTTAATCTCCATTGAGTGGTTTAAAACATCCTTCCAATTGAATTGCAGAGGCAGCTCAGAGCAAAATTTGGACTGAAGTCATCAAATGGATTAAAGGATGGATTTTGCTTCACTTTTGAAATATTTATGACTAAATGACATTGACTATTTTTTCTTAATTTTCTTTTGAAATTCAAAGAAGGGCTAGTGATCATCCAATTTCTATATCTAAGAAAAACTGAAAGTTCATAAATATTGATTTTTTTTTCCCCCACTGTATACAGCACTGAAATACTGTGATGGAGAAACAATCTTCCTCATGATCTTGCCGCATGGAAACCATGAGCTCCTGCATTACTAGAAACATTCCCAAAATGATGGTTACGGCTCCTCCAACTGAGCCAGTCAGAACCATTACAAATAATGGCTTGTTTTGTAAAAGCAGCAGTGAATGTGAATACCAGCCATAGAGGCTCTCTTTTTCAATGAAAACCATTTTAATGGTTCTCAAAAGCTCAATCAGAGAAGCTACTACTAGCATTTTTTAAATTGCTTTGTAATGACTGAGAAGACCTGCTGCCTTTTTTAAAACTTCCTACTCTTTCTCACTCTCAAACATCAGTCAGAATCTAAGTGCCCTCCTACAGTAATTCCACCAGAGAAGCAACTTTACACTTTACTCTATAGCAGCCAGATTTTGTAGGTAGGTTGAACCAAATCAGTGCATCTCTTGGGTGGCCGTGCTCTTTCCCCATTTCCCAGGCCCAGCTTACCTTCTTTGTGGTGAGCTGCTCTGAGTCCTCATTGGAATGTGTGGTTGTGGGCAGCTTCCACTGGGGACCTTCAGTTTGTGTTCTGCTGGCTTGACCTGGCTGAAACTGACAAGTGAATGTAGCTTGTGAGTCTAAGGCTGGATCTACACTGACGGCAGCAAATTCGCCGCCGTCAGATCGATTGCTCTGGATCGACTGAGCAGTCTGTGTAGACACTCTCAGTTGATCCAGCAAGCGACGCAGGAATACCTCGACGCAGTGCAGTGTGGACGGCGCGCGGAGGAGACACTGCAAAGTCGACAGACACGGAAGTGATTTACGAATCGCAAAGGTAAGTGTAGACTGGGCCTAAGATGTTCTCATCTCCTCCTTCTGACAGTTAGCCGGGTGCAGCTCTCAACTGTAGCCCCGCTGTCTGGCCCTGACTGAAAGTTCTTTTTCTGAGTTGGCCTTAATCATGAGATTCATAATACCCTTTGTGTTGCCTCTGTTTTCTTGTCTGTGCTAATACCCCTTTATTCATCTGAATATGACCCCGTAAGCTAGATGTTTCCAGGCCCTGTGCAATCTCAGACTCAGCTGGGTACTCAGGCAACTAATAAATAATAACAATCCCTAATGCTGATGTGGTCCTCTGTCAGTGAATCTCAAGGGAACTTTAGCCACACTTTACAGCTAGAGAAACTGAGGCACAGAGCAGTGATATGACTTGTTCTAAGTCAGCCAACGGCAGAGCTGGAACTAGAACCCAGGCTTTCTGAGTCCTAGGCCTCTAGGCTGTCCACTCAGCCACACTACCATGCTGGGGGCTGTGACTTCTTTACAATCACCTGAATACCTACTAAACAGCACACCCTCATTAGATTTAAGCATGCTTGCTTCTTCAGGTTGGAATATCTGGGGAGAGAGTTTTCTGTATGCACCATGTGGGAGCGGATGGACTTCAGTTTCTAGCCCAAATGTGGCAAAGTGCCAATGTTGCCCCTGTTCCATGTGTTTGCCTTTGGTTCAAAGGTCCTTCCAGATAAAAGGAAAGAAGTCTTGATTCACAAACTAATGTTTATCACTTGAAGCAATTTGTGTAACAGGCTTAACAATCAAAACATGTCCCCTCCATTTGTGTGAATTCCTTTTTATATTTTTTTATATTAAATCTTCTATTATTGTGAATGGAGGGGGGCATAGTATCAATGTAATCTCAGGGAAAGTGAGTCAAAGCAGAGCTATTGGGGGTCCCACCGCTGTTCAAATGCAGTAGTCCTTCAATCATAGGAAATAGATTAAATTGTGCATATATACTTCGCTTTGTTTTCTTCTATAGATAATGCTGGCTGGAGTCACTACCAGAACCCTGGTAAATCACTGGGTTATTTTTACTAACATCTTGAACATTTGTCATTCTCTAAGCCTTAGAAGATTGCTCTGAGATGCACTAAAAATAGAGGAAAGATTTAATTGAACCATCAATGTACACAGGGTAACTACTGTTAAGACTAAAGGGACTTAGTCATGGTCTTCAAGAGGCATACAGACCCTAAAGTATGTCAAACTTTTACTTTATCATATTTTGACATGGGAAAAATATTTTAAACATCTGAGCAGGACGGGGCAGCTTGGTTTATTTAGATTCAAGCACAAGTGAGGGTGGTTATCTAAATAGCAATTACTTTGCAGGCTAACGAATATTCTGCTTTTCTGGACACATACAATGCAGCTAGGAAGATAATTATAAAATTGGCTGGAAAACTATAAAATTAGTTTTAAAATTATATATTATAATAAAATTTGGCTAGAAAACTATGAAATTGGCTGGAAATCTTTTTTATAAAATATTTCTTACCAAGTTTAAAGCAGTTCTGCTTTCTCTTCCAGATGGGAGTATAATGAGGACAACGCATTCTATTATGGCTCTTCTGTTATAAGACTAAATTGTTCTTTTCCTAATTTGGCTTGTTTCTAACCTGTGAATTTTTTGCCTCAACTCCTTCATTTTTATTTAGAAAAGATTGTAAGAATTACCTAATCACATTATTGAAAAAAGATAACAAATTTTAATTGAGACATGTAATTTAAGATTTGAACTCCCTGGGTGACATTCTAGTCCCACTGAAGTCAATGTCAAAATTTCCATTGACTTCACTAGGGTCAAGATTTAGCCCCATCCGTATCTTTGCAGCAAACACTAATATTCATCTGAACTTAGTTATTATTTTAAGCACTATAGGGTGTCCATATTTTTCCACTAATGCTGTAGAAATATGTTAATGGGGTTCTACGATGAAATGTGATTCTGTAACAATTGTGATGTTCTGTGTTCAGAGTCTCCATATAAAATTTGCTCAATTTAAACTTTAAAAGAAGTTGATGTTTTTTCTAACTGCTGGGCCTGTAAACACTACCCAGAAACTGTAGGTCAATCTGTGTTCGTTCTACCTCACACTTCATCACCAATAGTAAATATTTTGCAGTTGGAAGTTACTTAGAATTCTGCTGGTGATGAATAAGCTAAAAGAGAATTTAGCTCACTCTCCTGGAGCTAGGTTAGAATTGCATAATCAAAAAGCAGTATTATTTATTTATTGGTATAGTAATAAGCTATATCTTTGGAGCAAATCTGCTGAGTATCAAGATGCCATTTTTATATGACCTCTTTCTGACCATATCAATATTTTAATAATAGTTTTTAAAAAATGAGTTTCTTTGTTAATTCTAAAAGCAGCCGTAAGGAACAACTAATAACATGAAACCACATTTAGGTGGCAAATATTATTTGAAAGATAAAACTCATTAATGGTATATTTAGTGATTTAACTCTGAGAGAAAATATCTGATTAATATTTCATAAAAATTCAGCACTTATAAGATTTGGACTTGATGGCTTTAAAATACAGGGCACTGTGTTCAATAAATAAAATAGTCTTTGGTAAGAAGCCATGTGAACATACTGGTGTTAAATTACCCACTAGAGAGGTCCCATATTTTGTGAATGCATTAGAAATATATTGAGGATAAGAAACTTGCAATATAAGGGATGTGTAGAGGAGGGTTTTCTAATTTACCTGGAAAACTATATGCAAATAATTTTTATTTAAAAAAAACAAACACATAACCATTGTTAAAGACAGATAATTATTTTAATTCAAGGGAATAGCTGGTTATGTGGCAGCAACTACTTGTCATTCTCTCATTTTCTTTTAACACTGAGCTAGGAGAACAGAAGAGCTGGCTGAAATCTTTTTCAATTTATTAACAAATGAAAATTACCTTTTTCAAAACCAAAAACTTAGATAAAATTTGTTTTTTTTCCTGGAAATTTTCCTGGGATTTTTTTGGTCGAAATAGAAAATTTCAAATCTTGTCTTGTTTTGGATTTTCCCCCAAGCCCTAAGTGTACAGAATGAATGATCTGTGGGTCATTTTTCACTTTCTCATTTACCAGTTTTCATTTTTTCCTTTTGCCACTCTCACTTTCCAAAATTTCTTTAACTTTGAAAAAGTTAAAGTAGGGAAAAACCTCTGGATATCATTCTTTCCCTTGCATTCAGTAGCAAAAAAGAAAAACAATGGCATTTGAAAAAAAATTAAAATTCAAAATTGTGAAATATCAAAAAATATATTTCACATAAAACCAAAAATCATTCTGTTTTGAACCCTGAGAAATTGAAAAAACTTCAGAAATTTTAAATTTTTGCAAAATTATTTTCCTATTTTTGACCAGCTCTATAGAACAGTATTATCTGTGAAGCTATGCTGCCTTTTGCCTCTCTCTAATTAAGTTTAGAGCTTCTGCTTAGAATTGTCCCCACCTACCCTCTGACTTCATGCTCTATACAATGAAACTGCTAACCTAACATTATCACACTCCCTTCCCCAGCCCTACCATTCCACTCCTTTTTCTGTATATGCTTTAATAAGAATCACTAGATCTAGATGAGTCATCAACTTCACCTTCATCCAGATCTAGTCATTTTCTTGCATCAGAGCATGCAAAAGCCTAAAGGCATCAAAAGCCTAAAAGTATATAAGCTCAATGGGTATAGGACTCTTTTCAATGACCTATTTTCACTGTTACATCTCTTTACTAAGACTGTGGTATAAACACTATTGCCACTGGGGTCACACAGCAATTAATTTGGGTTTGAAACTATTTACTAAGCTTTACATTAACTAAGCTTTTTCTTTCTACAGGCTAACCAGAAATGACAATCCCACAATTCATTAAGAATATTTCCTTTTCTCTTCATCTTTCTTGATTAACTGCTGCATAGATATGGAAACTAGTGCAAGTAAGAGACCTATCTCTGATTACAACTTAGTTACACACAAACACCTGCCATCTAGCTACCATTGAGGACTTCCTATGCTATAATAGCTCAGGTTTCTTATCTCTCCTGTACCCCTGTTAATCAGGAGTAACTGTTATATCCAATGGAGTTCCACTGATATAAAACTACTGTAAGTGTGATCACAGTCAGACCCTAAGTGAGGTATGCTGGCTTGTCATCTAGGGTCTTCAGTGTCAATCCTCAAGAACACAAGATGGGAGGTTTCACAAAGCTAGTTTTATTAACCTGAAATAAACATGTTTTTTATTGTTCTCGACCTTGCACAGGGAATGGCTGCAACTTTTACTAAATCATTATTGGTGTTGTTGTAATGGTATTTATTATTATCCCTCAGTATTACATCATAGGGATTTAAAAAAAAAAAAGCCTTCACAGAGTATAAGATCTTTAGGCATAAAAATGGAAAAGCTACTGTCCAAAACTTATCCCCATGATGAT
This sequence comes from Mesoclemmys tuberculata, assembly GCA_007922155.1. Taxonomy (NCBI): domain Eukaryota; kingdom Metazoa; phylum Chordata; order Testudines; family Chelidae; genus Mesoclemmys; species Mesoclemmys tuberculata. The sequence goes on along the minus strand of ML675604.1, from coordinate 30,311,496 downwards.
GATGAATTTATATTGTGGTAATACCCAAAACATGCTAAATGTTTTTCAACTACAGAAGATGATGCAATCCCTGCTCCAGAAAGCATGCAATCTACAAATAAAAGGTTATATCTTCAGCTGGTATAAATTGGCATAGCTCCATTGACTGTCTTGAAGCTACATTGATTGACACCAGCTGAAACTCTGACCCAAAATATTCATGTTTGAATAACTAAGTGATGGGGCAAATTTTGGGTATGAAATAATTAGTGACTCTAACTTTTGTGAAGAATTTGAAATTGGCTTCTTAGTTAATTTCAAGGAATCAAGGTCTTGGGTTATTCCATAAACTAAGTTTGTTTTTCACTGAGACAGGAGGTTCCTATTGCAGGCATCTTTACTTAAGGCTATTTATGAAATGTGACATCTGAGATGGGACCATTCTCCCTGGCAACTTCTGGTTCCCCATTAGTAATCTGTGATATGATGCTAAATCTGCTGGGAGGTTTTTTCTTTTTCTAACTGATGTTCGCTTTTAGGAGATATGTCATTATTTGATGTAATCATTTAAAAATAGTTTAAAAAAACACAGTGGCCAGATGGCTGCATACACCTCCGCTGAGTGACTAGCTTTGCCAGCACAGGTTGTATGTGATGCCATTAGGGAGACAGGAAATTTTTTGCAATTTCCTTTGTATGTCATTCATATTTCATCACAAAACTTAACATTTTAAGTGAGGGATGGGAGAATTAGTTGGTCCAGCTACAACCCGTAGAGAAAAGTCCTCTAGAATATAATACAAAAGAACTATTCTATAGAATTTTGGAACCAGCCCATTGAATTTAATAAAGAATCATATCTGCACTATGAAATTCTAAAGATGGTTTAAAAAACATCTGTAGAAAGATAAGGATCCAAACTTTTGAGTGCTTATCAGAGCAGAACTCCTCAACTTTTTGAGGCTTGCCTTTGCTAGCTAACATGCAGTGTTGGAAACATTTATCTCCTAATTGGGAAACTATACACATTTTATAAAATACTCAGATTCTTGGATTCCTAGGCTAGAAGGACCATTCTGATCACCTAGTCTGACCTGCTGTATAACACAGGCCATTGAATTTCCCCAAAATAATCCTTAGTACACATCTTTTAGAAAAGTATCCAAAATTAAAATTCGTCAGTAATGGAAAATCTACCATGACCTTTGGTAAATTGTTCCAAGGGTTAACTACTCTGATCATAAAATAAGTACATTTTATTGCCAGTTTGAATTTGTCTAGCTTCAATTTCCAGACAGTGTATCAGTTATAAATTTCTCTGCTAGATTGAAGAGCCTATTATTAAATATTTGTTCCCCCCCCAGATACTCATAAGCTGTGATCAAGTTACCCTCCTTTAATTCTTTATTAATTGAGTTCCATATCAGCCACTGCATTTATCTTGCTGAGATCGATGTCAAATTGATTGGCCTATAATTAACTAGGGCATCCCATTTACCCTTTTTAAAATTGGCCCATTAGTTTTCTTCCAGTCTTCTGGACCTTCCCCAGTGCTCCAAGACTTATTGAAAACCAACATTAATGGTCCAGCCAATGCCTGGCCAGCTCTTTTAAAACTCTTGGATGCAAATTATCTGGAACTGCTGATTTAAAAATGTCTGACTTTAATAGCTTCTATTTAACATCCTCCAGAGGTATGAACAGAATAAAAAGAATGTTATCACCATAGAATGAGACTATATCATGTTTTTCCCCAAATACAAATTGTAATATTTATTAAATACTTCTGCATTATTACTGATAATTCTACTATTTCCATCTAGCACTGGACCAATACCATTTTCAGAATTCTTTTTGTTCCTAATGTATTTTTTAAAAACTCTTGTTCTCCTTAACTCTGCTGGCTATAGATTTCTTCTTGCTTCCCTTATGATTTTTCTACAATCCCCAGCTTTGGATTTATGTTAATTATTATCAACTTTCCCTTTCTGTCATTTATGTATTTTTAATAGCTGCCTACACTTCTCCCCACCCCCAAACCAGATTGGTTTCTCGATATTGGCTTTTTTGGGCATCTAGTAAGGTGTAAAAGTTGTACTTACATCTAGTAAGTAAAAGGATTTCCATATATGAAAGAAACTAACTGATGTAAAATGTTTCCAATTAATAGTTTGCATTTGGTTAATGTTTGTTTGCGGTGGTATCACTTGTGAATGAAGATGAGCTTTGGTTTTGAAACATAAAATTACTTTGAAGTGGAAACATGTCAGTAGCCATGAATCCTTTTTTGTACTTATTGATGCATAGAAATATTATCACGCTATAATTAAGATTAAAAAGAGAATCTTTTAAGTAACATTGGGTTGACTACTGCTCTTCTTTTCTCTCTCTCTAAGTGAGACATTTAAACTGCAGCTGGGCAGATGACAAATTACTTCTTACAGCTGAACCTGTTTTTCCTTTATGAAAATGTGTCAGTGAATTTTTTGTTCAGGAAAGACATGGAATGTCAGTGCACCGGTTGAAACCATGCATAACGTGTGAGCATGTGTAGTAGATGTTTTGACCTCTGCAATGTGTGTGTTAATAATATATTTAAACTAAGATGGGTCAATCAGACAGATTTTCACTTATGACCTGAACCTACACCTTCATGGGTACGGCAAGGAGGATGGCTGGAGAACATAGCGCGGCTGATGAAGAATGACATTCTTCAGCAACTATTGGGCAGTGATTTCTCCTGGCAGCTGGAGATTGGGAACAGGCTCAAGCTGTGCTTCATCCCAAGTAACTTGAGGGGAACAGGCATCTGCAACCTCTATTTATTCACTATATCCAGCTGCCAGTGCGGCTCACTACGGAGATAGGCAGGCCGGAAAGCTCAGAACCGCTCTTCCCCACAGAGATCTTTCTTGGTAGGGATAGAGAGAGCTGCTGGGGAGTAGCACTATCCAAAAATGCCACAGATGTCAGGGAATTGAGGTAGGGGAGCAGAAACCGGCTCCTTGGATTCTGATGTGCTTTATCCTCTCCATCTTATTATAGACAGAGCTGCTGCCAGTCTATCTGCTCCATGACATGACAACCTTTTACATAAGTTCCTGGAGGGAACAGGCAAAGTTATGTATGAAGAGGCATAGCTAGACTCCTCACCTCACCCCATCCCAGATGTGAACCCCAAATGCTCTAACACTAAAAGGCAAAGAAAAAGGATCCCCAATGTATTTATTTATTTATCCCATACCAATTATTTATTTTGAGACCAAGCTCGTGATTTTTGAATTATTTGGGGATGGCAATACTGCAGCTCACCCACACCGAGAAGAGGTAGAGATGGATTGACCTAAAACTCCTCCAGTTTCCTCTCCTGCTTCTGATAGTTCAAAAGGCTTTCTGGGCTTTGAGAAGAGCAACAGTGGCAGCCTGCTTACAGTGAAGAAGGGTGTGGAGGAGATCAGAACCCAGGTAGTCATTTTGCAGAGGCAATGAAACCAACCGCACTTCTCCCTATCCCTTCCCTACACCTCTGGCATTTAGGAGGATGCCTGTCTCCATTGCATCTGACTAGAGATGCAAATCCCTAATGGCTTGTCCCTGGCCCGCCTGCCTGTCTTTCTTCAAGGGAGGACCAATTTTTTTAAACAAATGAAGCTTAAGGAACTGAAAGGACACCCATCCTTTTAAATGGAATATGAACACAGGACTCAAACTATGACAAAGCTTAACTCAATGTTCAGTTATGAAAAAGTCTTTTAAGAAAAACTTGTGTTGATGGCCTATCTAAAATACATCTCTAGAGACAGGGGGAGTGCAACATGAAATGTCCTTCACAGTGAGCGCTGGAATTCTGATTTGTATTTCTGCACTTTCTTCTCCTCAGTGTGCTTCATAACTTATTCATCAATTCTCAGTTTTCTAACATTTCAGCCTTTGAATTGATGTGATTTAAAAAATAAAGCAAAACAAGTGAGAGTTTTTAAAGGTCTTCATAATAAAACATTTATGTCTAATTTAAGTCTCTTAGTAAGAGAGTTTAATTGGAGTTTATTAGATCCAAGAAGAAAGCAGCCCTTTCTACTATGTTCAGAATTGGATTCAGATTCCAACTTCCACACAGGTGGAGGTGTTCCAATATGGGCTTCTGATTTCAGATGCAAATTCTGGATCATCATCCAGTGTGAATTTCCCACTGGTTTGAAATGTTCAGGTCTGGGGCGCTGGTATAGGCTCATCCCTACTTGTAATTATCCAAAAAACAAAGCACTCATTGCCAAGTCTTCTCCAATGCATTCCGTAAGTAGGTACAGGAAATTCAGGATCTCCATAAACTCTCACTCCATCATAGCTTCTTGGCAAATTTTATGTGTATGTATATATTTGTGCATTTGTCTGGGATTAAATGGGTCATGTGGTCTGTGTAATGAAAGAGAAAATTGAATACAATGGCTGTTTAATGCTGATAAAAAATATCTTGAATATATGCTGATCTCTTCCTTTTTTCATAAGAGGATGAGCTTGAAATCAGCATAAAAATGAGGCAAAGGCACACTGTAGGTATTACTGTGCCAGGAATTCAAAGTGATGTTCATAGCTAGGAAAGATTAGATTGCAGCTTTCCACTGAGAACCATGATGGTGCTCTGCGGAGTGCTCCCCTCCCCAAAGAAGGCAAAATGACAGAACAGTGACAGGACACAATTCGGTAAACTGTTAGGAGATAAAGCAAAATCATAGTGTGATCTACATGGCTTAAAATGATGAAAAACAGTTCAAGAAAGACAGTATGTTCAAGGGACAGTCTTTTACTGAGAATTAATTTTAACTCTTAATAAACTAGCTAATCTGCAGATATGTCACCACTGTAGGCTGTGTAGCATATTTAACGTATGTCACATCTATTGTTTTCTATGCTGTAATACAGTGTTCTATTAGACATTATTTGTACAGTGATTTTAATGTTTGTGAAAATGTCACAACATCCATGGAACCAGTAAATTGTGGGCAGCAGGAATGCAAGCTTCTCCCATCCATCCACCACTATGCCTTAACCCTTGTAGGGGGCACGTCTAGGTGGTGAAAGAGTATTTTAGTTTCCAAACTGAATCAAAATTTGAGAAATACCTTGTTAAGGTGTTAGGGTATTTTGACGCAACCATACAGCAGTTAGACTCTCCAGGTTGACTAGAGTTGTTTCCTTAGGCAGAACGCTAGCTAAAATAATGTAATAGAATACACTATTTATTTTAACCCAGCATGGATTCGGAGTTTTCCAAAAAGAGGAAGCAGAAACCACCAGGATTTCAGAATATCACCCCAAGGAAAGATGCAATAACTTCCAGTTGGAGAAGCTTTTGATATGATCTCCCACAGTATTTTTATCAGCAAGTTAAAGAAGTATGGGTTAGATGAATGGAATATAAGATGGATAGAAAGCTGGCTAGATCATCATGTTCAATGGGTAGTGATCAATGGCTCGATGTCTAGTTGGCAGCCAGTAACAAGTGGAGTGCCCCAGAGGTCGGTGTTGGGGTTGGTTTTGTTCTACATCTTCATTAAAGATCTGGAGGATGGGGTGAATTGCAGCCTCAGCAAGTTTGCAGATGACACTAAGCAGGAGTGGCAGATACACTGGAAAGCAGGGATAGGATACAGAGTGATGTAGACAAATTAGAGGATTGGGCCAAAAGAAATCTGATGAAGTTCAACAAGGTCAATTGCAGAGTCCTGCACTTAGGAGGGAAGAATCCCATGCACTGCTACAGACTGGAGACCGATGAGCTAGGCAGCGTTTCTGCAGAAAAACCTGGGGGTGCAGAAAAACCTGGGGGTGACAATGGTGATAAGTCAGCTGTGTGCCCTTATTGCCAAGAAGGCTAATGGTATTTTGGGCTGCATTAGTAGGAGTACTGCCAGCAGCTTGAGGGAAGTGATTATTCCCCTTTATTCAGCACTGGTGAGGCCACATTTGGAACATTGTGTCCAGTTTTGGGTCCCCCACTACAGGAAGGATGTGGACAAATTAGAAAGAGTCCAGAGGAGGGCAACAAAAATGATTAGGGGGCTGGAGCGCAAGACTTATGAGGAAAGCCTGAGGGAACTAGGCTTGTTTAGTCTGCAGAAGAGAAGACTGGGGGGGGGGGATTTGATAGCAGCCTTTAACTACCCGAAAGGGGGTGCCAGGGAGGATGGAGCTAGGCTGTTCTTAGTGGTAGTAGATGACAGAATTAGGAGTAATGGTCTCAAGTTGCAGTCGGGGAAGTCTAAATTGGATATTAGGAAAATCTTTTTCACTAGGAGGGTGGTGAAGCACTGGAATGGGTTACCTAGATATGTGGTGGAATCTCTATCTTTGGAGGTTTTTAAGGTGTAGCTTGACAAAGCCCTGGCTGGGATGATTTAGTTGGGGTTGGTCCTGCTTTGAGCAGGGGGTCAGACTAGATGACCTCCTAAGATCCCTTCCAACCCTAACTGTCTATGATTCTAAGATTAAGGTGTATTGTGCTTTTTTGAAGCTATTGCCATGTGGTGGTTGTATCATGATCAGTTGAATTGGAGTCAGATGTCCCATGTTCTCTGAGGGGGACTGTTGCGGAAAGGATACCAGGGGAACTGTGGAATGGATAAAGTTAGGCTGGAAGCAACATAGCCACAGGGATTTAATAAAGTTCTACTTGTTTAACTTAACCTGCATTCAGTTCCACTCTTTGCTAATGAAACAGTGGTTATTTTTAGTTAATTGGATTTAAGACATATAGGAATGTCTTGAATGGCTTTCTGAATCAGAATCCTAAAGCACTCATTCTGAACAGTGGTAAAAAAATTGGAGACGCATAAATCTCATTGGTCAAAAAGATGGAGTGTATATATATGTGTTCCTTTCTAAGTGAATGACTGACTGACACAGGCTGGGTCTACACTGATGGTGGCAAATTCATCGCCATTAGATTGATTGCTCTGGATCGACTGCGCCATCTGTGTAGACCTGCTCAGTCGATCCAGCAAGCGACACAGGAAAACCACCCCGGTAAGTGGCGTAGCGCTGTGTCAAAGAAAACGCTGTTCTCTTCAGTGCAGCGCAGTGTGGACGCCATGCGAAAGAGACGCTGCGAAGTCGACGGGAGATACGCAAGTGATTTACGTCACTTGCCTATCTCCCATCAACTGCTGCCAAATTGCAAAGGTAAGTGTAGACCGGGCCTAAAGGTGTGAGATCAATCTGTTACCTAAACACTTTTTCACTGACTTTCTCTTTGAGCATGCTGTGCCCATCAAAGTGATTGGAAATACACCTGGAATTAAGAGACTTTAGATTCTTCAGTTATTGGAACCTTGGCCAAAGCTTTTGAATAGAACCTGTCATCTCTGTCTCATTATTGAATCCGCAGTCTGCTGATCCATGCAGCACAACACTTCTACACTGGTTACGTGATCTCTCCAATGAATTCCCAAGATTATTCTTCAGCAATGCTCATGGAGTGCATTCAGCTTTCTGTTGTGTGCTTCAACCATCTGCCACATTTCTAAAGTGTAAAATAGTGTTGAGAGGACAATAGTGTTGTGAAATCTCCTTTTAGTGTGTAAATGTATTTTCTTACTCTTCCAGATGTTTGACAAATGGGAAAATGACCACTAGCTTTGATGATTCTTGCCGTCACTTTTTTTTTAGTGTGCTGGCTGTTAGCAACTATTGTATTTCCAAGATAGATGAAGTCCCCCGCTCTTTCCTATTCTTCTCCATCAATCATACATCCACTGGTATTGACAGCAATCTCTCCATGATCTTGGTCTTCTGTGTACTGGTACAAAGTTCCACTACAGTCACTTCATTTGCTCATAAAGAATATTTTTGCTCTATCCAACTTGGTATCCAGTATGACTATATCATCTGCAAAATCTAAGTCTCACAGTTTCTCTCTTACCCAAACAATACCTGGTCCTTGGTATCAGCTTTCACTCTTCTCATCACAATGTCTGTGGCAATGCAGAACAGAATGGGAAGATAATACTAAACCTTGCTGTACACCAATAATAATCTTAAACCTTTCCATGTCTCCACTCACTGTCCTCTTGCAGTGCACAGACTTCTTGTATAAAGCTTTTATCAAATTAACAGTCTTTGCTGGAATGCCATAGTGTCTTAAGATCTTTCAGAGGGCTTCAATGTGGATACTACCAAATGCTTTTGTAAAATCAAGGAAGTTAAAAACCATCGACTGCTGGTATTTTAAGCCTTTCTAAAAAAGTTTTCTCAAATTAAAATCTGGTCAGAACACGACCTACCAAACAGAAATCCAGCCTTTCCTTCTCTGAGTATTTTATGAACAGCAGTTTTCATCCTATTCAAAATGATAATGAAAAGCACTTTTCCAGGTAGAGATAGCAGAGTCACCCTGCTCCAGTTATCACAAATAAGGTGGTCCCCATTTTTAGAGATTTTGCAAATAACACCTCTTCTCCAATTGTTAGGACAGACCTCCATTCCACAAACCATTCTGTACTACCTGCATATGCAATTCTTCATCATATTCCTCCCCAACTTTTAACATTTCATCATCTATCTTATCATAACCTGGTCCTTTACCTCACTTCAGTTGGTTTATAGCCTTAGTTACTTCCTGAAAGGCAATTAGTTCTAGTGATATAGGTAAGTCTATTTCTTCACAACTCTTAATGTGTGTTAACGGTTTTGGCTGGTTAAGCACAGCCTGGAAATTCTCCATTCGATGGGCTCTCTGTCCTGCCTCTGTGGTTAAAATCATACCATATCTAGCCTTCACAATTCCACAACAGTTAATAATTATAATGCCAGTTGTTTAGACCCTAGAAAAAGCTTTTAAGAATCCTCTGTCTTATATACCTCCTCAACTTCTCTTGCCTTATTTTCCATCCATTCTCTCTTATCTCTTCTGGCTGATCTTTTAACTTCCTTGCTTTTGTCTGCAAAATACTTTTACTGCTATATTGTTCTTGTTGCATTCTCTTCTTCAATTCTTGCCTCTCTTCCACAAGTCTCCATGTGTTTAGTTGGAGCCATTCTTCTTTCTTAGACCTTCTTGCTTCCACTGCAATCTTGGCTGCATCCCCACTCACTTATTTGAAAAATTGCCATTGTTTTTCTGTGTCATCCATCAATGTCTTTAACTTTTCAAATCTATTGATAAGCTGCAGCTTCAAATGCACCCTTACTGCTGGATCTATGAACTTTCTAGTATCATACATGCCCTCTGCCTTGTGTGGCATTACCTTCTTTAGTTTTATTTTGATTGTCCCAATAACGCGCTGGTGGTCACTTCTGACATCAGCACTTGTATACACCCCGCCATCCAAAAGTTATCTTTTCCAGTGCCTACAAATGGCAACGTGGTCAAGCTATTTCTGGTAGAAGCCATCATTTGATCTCCAGGTGAGTTTGTCTTTCCTCACGTAAAAATAATGACCCGCCTGCCCCCAAGGCAAAGACTGCAGAGTTCAACAACAATGTTCTCCATTGTCAGTCTGTCCTGCGATGTGTGCATTTAGTTTTCCCATAAAGATAACAATGTCAGATTGCCAAGGATGCTCTTCAGTCTTTCACAGAGACAGTCGGAAGTGCTTGTCACTATCATTTGTTGGTGCATAATGCTGAACAACCGTGATTTCTGCATGGTTTGTCACAAAGCAAGCAGTCAATATTCTTGGGACTACAGGTTACAATTTCTTCAGTGCTTTAGTAGCTGCTGTGGCAAAGCTTTTTCTCTACCTCAGTGGATCCTCTGCTTCCTTCTAGTGATAGGTCAGGGAACTACTTCATCCTTTAGTGTTCTTCCACTCTCTAGTGGTGGAGGAGGGTAATACAGCCTCTCTAAGATGTCCACTTCCTGCTGGCTCCCAGTCCTGTCCCTGGTTCTCACAGGCCCTTGCCTCTTCAGTGGAGCTCTTGCCTCTCCAGTGAATGGCTGGTAGGGAGTGAAGGAGGCCTGGCCCCACCCTCAACTCCAGGTCCCAACCCAGGGACCCTACAAGAAACAGCCTCATGCTGTCACTTCAGAAAGCTGCTAGCTTCCCTGGTTACTTCCCTGTGCCCCTTGACTTAATGTCTGGACCCTGCTTGGACATTGGCCCTTCCTGGCCTCCTTGCCAGGAGAGGCTCTTGACCTCGGACAACCCCACTGGGCGTGATAGAACTGGACATTTAGTTCTGCACTATCTTCCCCTCCTGGCTGGGTCTTTTTCCTCAGGCCTCCAAGTCTGGGAAATGTCCTTTTCCCTCTTTGGGCAGGGGTTTTCTGTCCCCTAGTCTTTATACCTGATGAGTTCTCTTCTGCCAGTGTTCTGCTCCTTCTAAACCCTCCTGGCTTCTGACAGCATCTTGCCTGCTCACACACTCTCTGGTAACTCACCTCACTCTCACAGTTCTAGCCACATCTTTTCACTATAGGAGAGGCTTTTAACACGCCCTGGGCAGGACCTTGATTGGCTCCAGGTGTGTTAATTAACCTGGAGTAACCCCTGTTTAGCTACCAGGGGAAAAGGGGTTTGCTGAGCCTGGGGCTGATATATTGGCCTTCTAGTACTATCCGGTAGCCATCTAGTCTGACCCTGTCACACTGCTTTGCTCAATAACAAGCTTACACCTTACCAGTGCTGTCATCCTCTCTTCCAGAATATAAAACAATCACATTCTTCAATGATAATTTGCCTCATCCAGTCCACCTCATCTCATTCAGTCCAAGTATACTTAGGCCAAGCTTTTCTTGTATTTTTTGTATTTAACTTGTAATCAGTCTACCTGTGCTCCACAGTGAGCTAACATTTCAACACCCCATTCTTGGCTGAAATTTAGATGTGAAGATACCCTGTTTCAAATGAAGAACTTCCTTGCAACTTGGATTCTCCATCATCATAGCATCAGCTGGATTTGCTGGTTGACCCACTGATTTGTCCAGTTTGGGCCCACCTCTTATGTGAAACGAATGGGCTATCACTAACATGTATTCCTCTTCCTTTTAGGCAGATCCTATGTGGTGTTGCTAGGTAACACAGGTTGTTGTTAATTAGTCTGGGAAATAGAAAAACAAATCTACTAGATCCTGTTTGTATCCAGGGTCCTTAATAAAGAATGACATTTATATGATTACAATTTAAAGTTGCCCCTTCTTTACTATCACTTTACTCCCACAAGATGTTCACGTTCTCTTTGAGTGTGAAAGCAATTGCAAAGAAACAAATGTAATTTATGAAGGATGGAACAAAGAATTGGACTCTGTTTTTTGTTGTTGTTTTTTTTTAATTGAAAGGCTGTATTCATTAAGCTGGGCTTTCATTGCTCACTAAGCTTTGAGACACAAATTGGGAAATGGTATTAAAAGTGTCCATATCCCGGAGAAATTAATAACAATGATCCTTTTCAGGCACTTCAAAAACAGCACAATTTGTTTCTCTTGATTGTTATTAGACTTTAAGGGAAATCGAGCTGCTTATTAAAAAAAATAAAGGTAGACAGGCAATTGATACTGGAGCTTTGAATATTTTCCTGCTTTATATTGATCCTATTCTCAAAGGCTATAAGTCTTCAACTAACAGATCTTCAACTAACAGATATATCAGACAAAAAATTACATCTCTTTGATTTATGATTAGATTTGGCCTGGGCCTACGATACTTAGACTGATAGCTAAGGTGCCTGTATATCTGTGTAAACCAACTCTCCTATTACCAAGAAATACTGAGAGGCAAGAAGATTGCATCTCAAACAAACAAACAAACCCCCAAAACAAAACAAAAAAAAACAACCAAATTTAGGGGACCTGGTTTTCCACTGCCATGTCTGTTGTGCAGTCATATATTTACTGCTGTGCAAAGTGGGTGTAAACTACTACCAAATCAGAATTCTTCCCTCACTTATGTGGTGGTAGCATTTTATACCCACTCTGCACATAAGTAAATGGCTACACAGTGTGCAGGGCAATGGAGAATCAGGCCCTAGGTATTCAGTAGCTGAAGAAATCATCCTGGAATGAATGTCTAGGAATACATCTGGTGTTGGCTGTTCATCATCATCATCTCAGCCATAGTGCAAAGGATAAACATGAAAAGAAAGCAATGAAAAGAGAGCAGAGGGACAAATATTTCTTAGCTGAGCTGTGGACTTTTTCTGTTCTCCCATCCTTTCCTGGATAGCCCTCTGTTTGCAGCTTAATTCAGGAAGCTGGTATCTGACCTTTGCTGCAGCTCTAAAGTTCACCTTTAGTAGCAGATGCAGAATTATTATACTATCAGCTGCAACTAACTACCACTGGCTCAAGCAGTTGTTCCTTTCATGGGTCTGCTTTCTTTCCTTGTACCCATTTTATGTCTAGAGAGATCTTGATGCCAATTTTTGGTATCCTTCAGTATTGCTTTATATCACTGCCATAAAAAAACATTCACCTGACAATGAGGTAGACATCTTATTGCTTGATATATATATATATATATATATATATAGGGCTAGATTTATGAGTGAAGCAGAGGTCCACTTACTGCAGTATCCATGGTAAGCCATCCTTATAGGCCTGGATTCTTGTCTGTCACTGGCACAGTTTGGAGCAACCTCAGGGCTGCTCTAAACTACGTTTGGCTACAATATCCTTTAAGGGGACATCTGGCAGCTGAGAACAGCTTTACACAGCCTCATTCCACTCCCTCCAGCCACACTGTTGTCACACACACTCTGTACTGGAGTCTATGAGGGGGAGGCTGCAGTGTCATTCTTGACACTCTACACCAAAGTGGAGAACTTACGTTCCTGGGGGACCAGATCTAGCCAGTTACAACCCTCTTAGGCCACCAGCCCAGGGCCTAGCATCAATTGCAATTTCTTTGTTGTATTTGGGGTTTGTGATTCTGCCACTCCATGTGAAAATAGAGATACCATTTTTGAAAACACAGCACTTTTGAATAAAGATATCTATTATTTGGCTATGTTTAATTAAAAGAATTAGCATTCTCCCTAAGTCTACTGATGTACATAGTCTTTGGTCTTTACTATTTTAAGCCAAAAACAGAAAGAATTTTTTTTTTTACTAAAAGTAAAGTAAATAACAGTATGCCCTTCCCTACTGCAGTTAGCCCAAAGCATGAGAGAAAGGCCTTGTACTGAACTAAAAGTGAGAAATTTTGGGCTGCTTTACCAATCAGGAAAGTAAATTCTGGTGGCCACTCCATTTGGCTGAAGCACCTCTTGAGCACCTTTTAGCTTAAGCAGCTCGGATGAACTACCAGAGTGATACATTAAAGTAAGTGAAGTCATTCTTAATGCGGGAACAGATATCCAGTACCCAAACAATAGCTTGTAGATCTAAATGAATCTGGGGCTTAGAGACTTGTGAGTAAAATACATTCTATGCTATTACTGTAAATCACTCCAAGAGATTTCCATCAGTGACTGACACACTAAGGGTCACTTGACAACTGGGTCACATATCTTTTGATACCGACTTGCTTTTGATCTTACATTCTTTTATGCCAGACTTCATTTTCTTTTCAGTGCATAAGCGGGAACCAGATAATGGAAATCAGCAACAGACATAACATTGTATTAACAGCATGTTAGGAAACATTAGGAAAGTGATAAATAATAAGACAGTAAATATCATAATGCCACTATATAAAACCATGGTATGCCTACATCTTGAATACTGTGTGCATTGCTGATAGCCTCATCTCAAAAAAAGATATATTAGAATTGGAAAAGGTACAGAAAAGGGCAACAAAAATGACTAGAGATATAGAACAGCTTCCATATCAGGAGAGATTAAAAAGATTGGGTCTGTTCAGCTTGGAAAAGAGATGCCTAAATAGGGGGTATGACAGAGGTCTTTAAAGTCATGAATGGTGTGGAGAAAGTGAACAAGGAAATGTTATTTAACCTTCATATAACACAAGGACCAGGGTTCATGCAATGAAATCAATAGGCAGCAGGTTTAAAATAAATATAAGAAAATGCTTCTTTACACAATGCACAGTAAGCCTGTGGACCTTGTTGCCATGGAATGTTGTGAAGATCAAAACAAAACTGGCTTAAGAAAAGAATTAGATAAATTCCTGGCCGTTAGGTCCCTCAACAGCTATTAATCAAGATGGCTACGCCTCTGACTGCCAGATGCTGGGACTGGACAACGGGGGATGACTCACTCACTAATTGTCCTGTTCTGTTCATTCCCTCTGAATCATTTGGCATTGGCCATTGTCAGACGACAGGATAGTGGACAATGGTCTGACCCAATAAGGCCATTCTTATGTTCTTACAAGATAGAAATATTAAATTGGAACAGTTATCCACATATATCTCTGTAGTATTCTTATTCCAAACTTAGATGCTTGGCTACTGTTAGAAGTGGATTTTTCCACTTGCTTTTTGCTATGGCCAAACTCCAGCCTGGGATGGAATGCAGCTTGTTAACCCTCACATAAATGAATAAATAAATAGGTGGTGTTATCTTCCAGAGTTAAAAACTGCAGACAATAGCAGTTTTCTAAGAAACTCACTACTAGTGTCCCAAACTGGTTTGAACCAGCCCTGGGGAAGGTGATAAGATAAATTATAGCTACCAGCTGCAGAGCTCATGAGAAAACTTTACTGACCAAGGTCCGTGAGTTTCCACGCCAACAGGTGATATGCTAATTTTCTGGGGTCGCAGCCATAAAGCCGGGGTTCTGGTTTGGGCGTGTTGGTGAGACGATAGGTTAGTAGCCTTTCGTGTTGCCTGGGGACCTGGCCAATTCCCGGAACCTCCCCACTCTTCAGAATGAAGAGTGTTAAATCCCCTTGCCTGATCAGCAAGGGAGCGTGCAGTTTTCTTTTTCCTCTTTTTGCAGATCTTTTTTCTGCTTTTGGATTTTTTTTTTACTGATTCTTTTTGTTCACCTGGCTACCCTGGATTGCAAGGCTGCACACCTTGGCATATCTGAAGGGGGTGTTTAATCGTTGTAACTGGTTGCGGTGAGCTCTGATTATGGCTGCTTGCAGTCAAGATGAACTGTAAGTTGGTCGAGCTGATGAAACACCAGGCTGTTTTTTCACACTTTATCTCAAGAAAACAAGTTGCAGATCTGTTGTCTGTCACTCCGGAGATAACCTCCACATGTGGTAAATATAAGCTGGTTAAATTTGGGATTTAAATTGGGAAATGTTTTTTGCGGTTGTGTGTGTATGTATTATCACTGCACCAAGCTTATTAACCCACAGACTAAAAACAAGCTGGAATCCACTTGTATTCCCCACCAGGCACTCCAGCTGACCCTTGTAACTCCTAGCTGCAAAAACAGCCTATGGCTAGCCTCACCGGGCCATGACCCATGGTGTCTGTGAAGCAAGGGGGAGAAGCAAGGTGTTCGTGCTGTCCTGGGCTGTACTTGTGTATTAGTGTGTGTGTGTGTGTCAAGCTGGAATAATTCTTTTCACCCACAAATTGTGCTCGCTCTCTCTGTCTTGTATGAGCCTTACCCTACTGAGACTGGCATTGAGGTTTTGCCTCGAGGTTGGGCATGGGAATTGGGGTTGTGGTAGTGGTGGTGCTAGTATTTGCACTTGAGAGATTTTTGGAATGTTTTAAGGAAGTAGAGTTTGGGAATGTGGCTTGTGTATGAAGGGTTGGTGTACATAGGATTTGATAAGAATTGAAGCTTTTTTAATTGTAGTAATAGGAATTTTTTATTTAATTCATTTTTCCTTTTTTATAATCCTACATGCTTCAATAAAAGTTACATAAATAGTGGTTAACCAAAAAATAGTGGAGGGAAACTAATATGGAGTCTCTCTGCCTTTCTGGGGGAAAAGATGGATTCTCTTTCTATTCTGATTTCTAGTCTGTGAGGATAGCTGTCAAGGCCTAAGTTGGAATGTGCTTTGCTAGCAGATGTTTAGACTTAGAATCTATTACCATAACAAGATAGTTATGAGAGCTGGGCGCCAGTAGGTATGGAAAGTGCAGGAAGACCTTGCTGTTCAGATAGAGGGGGGTGAGAAGTGCTGGGCCCAAATATTCTTAGATAACGAGCTCTTTGCCTTATTCTCTGTCTTAGCCTCCGCCTTTGCCATGGAAACTGTGACGTATAAGACTTGTCTGTGTAAGGTTATATAAGCTTTAAGTATACTGAGGGTCGCCCCGACCACCGGGCCACCTCCTTACGTAAGGATAATAAACTTTGACTTTGCTAACCTGCTGTCTGGCTAATTTGGACCATCCGCTAGGCAACAGACGTGTAAGTTAGGACCCCTGAGTTCGGGTTCCTCAGCAGTTTGGCAACCCAGATGGGACCTGCCTAGTGCGCGTCCTCTTCGTCCCAGCCGGCACCAGGTGAATTCACCTATTGGGTTTATTTCTGGGGGAGCTGAGGCGGTGGGGAGGCGATAAGGTAAGGTCCCTTGTTTATTTTATTAGCAAAGTCTATCGCTGTAATTCCAATCTGTAATGCCTTGTGCAGGTGTGAATTGGTGGGTGATTTCTGTCTGTAATTCCAATCTGTAATGCCCTGTGTAGTGAGAATTGGTGAGCAACTTCTGGCTGTAATTCCAATCTGTAATGCCCTGTGTGGTGAGAATTGGTGAGCACCTTTTGACTGTAATTCCAACCTGTAATGCCCTGTGTTGGTGTGAGTTGGTGAGTTGCTATAATTCCAAGCTGTAATTCCCTGAAGGGGTGAGTGTTGGTGAGCAATTTCTGATCAGAAACCCCAGTTAAGGGTGAGAAGCAGTTTTCTCCCACCCCTGGGAGTCCATTGTACTATATGGTTAAGAATTTCAGGTCTATTCCAGGTTCTAAGAAATTATTTGTAAAGCACTTAATTCTGTTATGTAAAATTACCTGGTCAAGTTTTTTTTATTTTGAAGATTCTGGTAAATAATCACCACTGGAGGGTACATTTGATTTAGACAAACTGCAGTATTTTAAGGAATTTTTAAATGATCCACACCCCAGATAAATGGAATGTTGGTATCTGTGGGATAATGTACCTTTAAACGCCGTACGG
Organism: Mesoclemmys tuberculata; assembly: GCA_007922155.1. Taxonomy (NCBI): domain Eukaryota; kingdom Metazoa; phylum Chordata; order Testudines; family Chelidae; genus Mesoclemmys; species Mesoclemmys tuberculata. The sequence goes on along the minus strand of ML675604.1, from coordinate 30,294,526 downwards.
AAAGTCAGCTAGCTAGCTATAAATCAATTGTGAAGAATTTAGAAAAGAAACTGGTATTTGTAGCGCCGTCATCTGCGCCACTGATTTTTAGCACCGGTGAATTTATTTTAAAAATTTATCCGTCTTTTACTAACCCTCTGCCGTGTAATGTGAAAGGTTTAAAGGCAGGGAGAGCAGAGGAGGAGGACTGGCCACCCCCTCCTGGTGTATATTTGAGGAAGAGTCTAGGACCCGAGAGGAATTCTCTGTACCACCTTGTGTTACTCCCCAACTGTCAGATTTGCCTGTTAGTGGGAGAATTAAAGCTCAAACTCGTCAGGAACTTTCTGATGAGCTCCTTTTTTAATTTTACTTTTTGGCTTTTTTTTTTGAAAGGGCTGAAGGGATAGCAGGTTTGCTTACTGCAGCATTTACTTTACTATATGATGGGGGCAATTGAGAGGATGCTGGAGGAGACACATTCTGGCTCAATAGGGTGGGGGTGATCTGGGGCAGCAGCCTCTTTCTTAAGGGAGCCTGAAGATTTTTTTGTTCTTTTTTACTGTTTTCGAGTCACTTCCTTTATTGCTGTCCTTTTCACTCCCTTCCTCCTTAAGGGTTTGGCTTAATATGTTTCTAGCTGCCCCTGCTCTTCTTTTAATTTTTAGTTTTTAGTTGTTTAAGGGTGTATTTTAATGGCTTGTTGGTTGAACGCTCTGCCTTTGTTTTCCTGCTCCTTTTTTATTAAGAACCTACCCTGTCCCTATCGGAAAGGGACTGGTCCAGCACTCCTTTGTTTATGTTCCTTTTGCCCCACAAGATCTGATCTTGCGGCAGCAGAACAGTTCACGTTTACGTGATAATCCAGAAAAAGTGTATAAAAAGTTTTAAATTATTTTTCTACTCATAATCCATCTTGGGCCATTGTTACTAAGTTGTTAGATGCTCTTTTGACAGAAGAGAAAAAAATTACAAGTTATTCAGGAAACCACTAAGCAGGAGGGAGGCCAGGTTACCCCTGTGGCCCTTAGAAGATCTGTTATGGAATTATGATACTGATGCAGGGAGAAATTAATTAATTTATTATTTTTCAGCTTTGTTGGGAGCAATTAAGAGCAGTGATAATTGGAGTTAATTGGACTAAGGTAGAATTATGTATACAAGGTCCTGATGAATATCCAGAAGATTTCTAAGTGATTAAAGAAAGCCCTCAGACAGTATGGGGGATTAAATCCTGATTTGCAAGAAATTCACCCTATGATGGCAGGGGAGTTTTTTTTGTGAAGCAATCAGCCTGGGACATTAGATTTTATTTTTATAGAAATGCTTTGGGTTGGCAAGGGAAATCCTTGTTTGAGATTATTTTCATTGCCACTTATGTATTTCCATATATTATATTATATAATGAATAGGAAAAGTAAAAGCAATTGCTATTTTAGCTGTGTTTTTTCAGTATCCTAATAGGAGAGGGCCCCTCCAAGGACGTTTGCAAGGCATAAGGCAGACTGCCAGGAAACAGCCTAATGTTGCTTATCAGAGGCAAAGGAGAGAAAATTCAGATACCTGTAATTATTTTGAGGAGCTTTGGTTTTGTATTTTTATTTTTTAAAAAGTATGCATTGCTGACTCTTTGTTTTTATAAGAATACTGTATAAGAAAGGGTATTGTGTTTCTCTGGATAAATTGCAGTTTTGTAAATTAGAAGTTAAATATTTGGGGTATATTATTTTTTATCAAACAGGCCTACTTTTACCGCAGTGCATAGAAGCAGTTTTTAAAAGTTTCTAAATCTATTACTAAGAAGCAGATTCGTGGGTTTTTGAGAATGGTTAGTTATTGCAGACAGTGGATTTTTAATTTTGCTGCTGTGGCTAAACCTCTGATTATATTTACTGAGACTTCTAAGATTGACCCACCTTTTGATCAAAAGAAGCTGAGGATTTTTTTTTTTAAGCAAACCCTGTCTGTAGCCCTGGCATTAAGACTTCCCAATTATTTTAAACTATTTAATTTTTACTGTTATGAATAACAGGGTACTGTGTCTGGAGTGCTTACATAACCAATGGGAGGGGGGCTCAATGACCGATTGCATGCTTTTCATACAGGATTATCCAACCTGTTTTAGAGTTGTAGCGGTTGCTGCTTTGTTAGTTTAAAAAGTATAAGATCTGGTTTTTGGATATTTTTTAATTTTTTATGTGCCACATGCTGTAGAAGCCCTGTTAATTAAAAGAAAGACTCAGCATGTTTTAGCACAGCGCCTTACTTAATATGAAATTGTGCTTTTAGCAACTGATAATATTATTATTAAATGTTGTGTATTTTTAAATCCAGCTACACTATTACCGATTCCCACTGAAGGAGAACCTCATGATTGCGATTATGTTATTTCTCAGAGTACTATACCATGCCCTGATCTTCAGGACATTCCTTTGACTAATCTAGATTATATTTTTTATACTGATGGTTTTTGCTTTGTTAATGAGGCAGGTATGCACAGAGTGGGGTATGCTGTATGTACACCATATGAGGTTTGGGAAGCTCATTTTTTACCTGATGTATTTTCTGCTCAGCTGGCTGAATTGATTGCTTTTACTCGTGCTGTTTAAGTACAAACTGGTCTGTTAATATTTATACTGATTCTCGCTATGTATTTGGAGTGTGTCATGCTTCAGGACAAATTTGGAAGCAAAGGGGTTTCCTTACTTCTTCAGGACAGCCCATAGCACATGCTCAGACTGTGAATAATTTACTGGTTTCTATTATGTTACCCTCTTCTATTGTTGTTATTTTTTGTAAAGCTTATACTTCTGTTATGAATGAAGTCTCCCGTGGAAATGCATTTGCAGATCGAGCTGCAAAAGTTGCAGCCAGGAACACCTTTCCCTCTCTGGATACACGGGTGGTCTGTACTTTCTGGCCAACTCAATTTTCTGTCTCCCCTTCGGAGATTTATGACTCAGTTTCATCTTCAGAGTTGGACACTTGGAAGACTTTTGGAGCAATTTTTTTTTGGCAATGTTTGGTGGTCAGGATGACCACCCAATGGCCCCTTGGACTTTTTTACCTAAATTTGCCCGCTATGTCCACCAAGGTGGCCATGCGTGCAAAGGGGGGGGGTAGCTGATCAAGTTTTGCGCTTTTGATGTACTCCAGGTATCCATACATTGGGTGGATGCATTACCATTACCTTTGATGCATTTAAGAACTATGCCAGTCAGGAAGACAAATTTATCTTCCTATGAAGTTTTTTTTTGGGAGACCATTCAAGCTGGGGGAAGCCTGATGCCTGGACATGCCAGTCTCTTGGGGGGAGATGAGGAGTTGGTTGCTTATGTGATAAAATTACAAAAGACACTTACTGCTATTTTTAAGTTTTCCAGAGACGCTCAGAGACTTCCTTTAGACATGGCTGTGCCTGACATCCAGCTAGGAGATTGGGTGTTGCTGAGGAAGTTTTCACGGAAGAATTGCCTAGAACCAAGGTGGGACGGTCCTTAACAGGTGCTGTTAACTACGTACACTGTGGCAAAACTACAGGGAAAGGATGCCTGGTACCACTGCACCCATCTAAAGAAAGTACAGCCACCTGACTTTAATCCTTAAAAGGAGCAGATTTTTAAGTGTAATGAGGGAGCACCGCTGGACTGAGGTCCCAGAAGCAGACGAGGAGGGGTGAAGAGCCACGGGCAATCCCCTTGAGGTTGCTCTGAAGTAGACGAGGAGGGGTGAAGAGCCACAGGCAATCCCCTTGTGGTTGCTCTGAAGAATACGGTCGACGGAGTCAAGAGTGCACCAGGAAAGAAAAGCTAATGGACTTTATTAATTTTAATTATTTTGTTAATTATTTTGTTGTGTGTTTGTTATATTGAAGGGTTGTATTGTTCTAGGAACAGTAAAGAAGATGGGTTTGTTAATCCTAATGATATTTATAATTAGTTTAAATAGGGGCAATGCAGATTTTGGAGCCAATTCCTTTTATATACTGATAAGGAATTTAATTGCATCCTGGGAGGTTAAGTATTGTTGGGTATGCTCTTTTATGGCAACCCATCATCGGGAAGGGATACCCCTGATACCAATTCCTGTACCAGTTAATAAATGGGAACAGTAATAGGGAAAGAATATTGGTTGGGAATGAGGGCTGATCCCAGAGACTTAATTCTCCCGGGAAGGAAACCAGCAGCGCCAATATGTATGCAGTAGACACAACCTGTATCAGTAACAGAATCAGACAAACCCTAGTTAAATGTTACTTGTGAAGTAAGGAATGTAGGTAAATATCCAAAATGCAAATACATTGTCCATCTGCCTGTGGTAGAAGGGAAAAAGTAAATAAAATTATAATATAGAAACGGGGATCAAATGCCACTCAACTGAATGAGAAAACAGTTTATAATTGTATGTTAATGCCACTCAAAGAATTAAGTGCAACAAGACCCAAAATTGGTGGCTGAAGCTTGAAAATGTGAATTTATACCAAAATGACCGGTTAAGAGGAGAGGCTTGGATAATTCAAGATATTATTACTTTTAATCAATATGCAAATAGATCCTAGGCTGCATGGGCTAATATAATGCTACATGTGCTATACCAAGCCCATTCCAATTGTTGCAGAAGTGTTACTCCCATAGAGGAAGGTGTATGGTGGGCATGTGAAAGATGGGCAGGAAAAAACTTTACCACCAAGGTGGAGGGGAAGATGTACCCTGTTATATCTCTGGCCTGGAGGTGTGCACCTGATTCCTCTACGTGAGGTTGTGTATAATCACCAGCCTAAGAGAAGTTTTAAGCCCACCCTGGACGCTCATCATTACAACCCATTAAGTGAATACTCTTTCGTGCTCTGCAGAGGATGGAGAATGCTTTGGCCCTGGCAAGGAGTGGGTGATTTGGAATATGCACTAAAAAAAATTTTCTGCTGAATTTGGGATATTTCCCAATGAAATTGGAAATGCTATTTTAAATTTACAGGCTGAAATTGAATTGCTGGCATAAATGAATATTTAGAATAGGTTAGCCCTAGATCAATTATTGGCTCAACAAGGAGGAGTTTGTGTAATGTTGAATTAAATCTGTTGTTTTTATATAAATGAATTAGGTTAAACTGAGATGGATGTGCACAAAATTTGGAATGTCAGCAGACTTTTTCATGAATTTGCTAACCCTTCAATGCCACCGTCTGGCATTGACATTTCATGGTCCTCCATTTGGAATGCACTGACTTCTTGGTTACCAGATTTATTCTGGCTTAAAAAAATTTGTAGGCATAGCTGTGTTTATGATAATATTAATGCTAATGTTGTTTATTATTTTAGCAAGTAAGGTTTAAGCCCCCTAGGAGACAGATGGTGCAAAGATCAATACGGTATTGGTATATTGGCAGGGACAATGAAGGGATATATTATAATAGTGTTCCTAATAGTGGATCTAATAGGAACAAAGTGAGGACTGTGGAGGGAAACTAATATGGAGTCTCTCTGCCTTTCTGGGGGAAAAGATGGATTCTCTTTCTATTCTGATTTCAAGTCTGTGAGGATAGCTGTCAAAGCCTAAGTTGGAATGTGCTTTGCTAGCAGATGTTTAGACTTAGAATCTATTACCATAACAAGATAGTTATGAGAGCTGGGCGCCAGTAGGTATGGAATGTGGAGGAAGACCTTGCTGTTCAGATAGAGGGGGGTGAGAAGTGCTGGGCCCAAATATTCTTAGATAACAAGCTCTTTGCCTTATTCTTTGTCTTAGCCTCTGCCTTTGCCATGGAAACTGTGACGTATAAGACTTGTCTGTGTAAGGTTATATAAGCTTTAAGAAATGTATGCTGAGGGTCGCCTCGACCACTGGGCCACCTCCTTACGTAAGGATAATAAACTTTGACTTTGCTAACCTGCTGTCTGGCTAATTTGGACCATCCGCTGGGCAATGGACGTGTAAGTTAGGACCCCTGAGTTTGGGTTCCTCGACAAGTGGTAGTGCTAGTATTTGCACTTGAGAGATTTTTGGAATGTTTTAAGGAAGTAGAGTTTGGGAATGTGGCTTGTGTATGAGGGGTTGGTGTACATAGGATTTGATAAGAATTGAAGCTTTTTTAATTGTAGTAATAGGAATTTTTTAATTTAATTCATTTTTCCTTTTTTATAATCCTACATACTTCAATAAAAAGTTACATAAATAGTGGTTAACCAAAAAATAGTGGTCTGGTCTCTTATCTCTCGATTGGGACACACTCTTACAGTGTGGGGATTGGACCCCTTGCGCCCCACTCCACCACAACAGCTACTTCCTTGTAGTCCTATTTTTAGGGCTTCCCTGTCAAGCAATGTCATCTGTTTCCTTGGAACTAACTTCTAGGTAACTTCATATTATTTGTGCCTGCTCTGCCTTTTTGCTACTAGACTGAGTTTCTTAGCTATTCATAACTACTTATTGTTGCCTTTCCCCACTATTAAGCCCCTGTGTTGATATGGCAGGAGTCACACAATGGCACTATATAGGCTTGCATATTTTTAGTCTGAAAAAATGCTTGTTGCTTTTGATATGTAGTATTCCTTGGAAAATAGATAGTGATAGAAATAATATATTATCTCCACTTGAAGTTTGCTGACTCCTGGGGCTCTGGACTGAACCACTGGAGGGAAAGGAAGGTGGCTTACTCTATGGAGTACAACAATAATGGCTGCCATTGCCCACTGACACCATTTTGCAGCATGCTTGAAGTCACAGGTGAGGACTAGAAACTCCAGCTGAGTCCAACAGGGAGCTTCTGCCTGGGGTTATATGGACAAGCAGGTTGCTGGGCCAGTGATGAGCCAGGGCTGCTCAGGCTCTCAGTGCAGTGCGCAGCCTGACTCACAGATGAAGAGACTAGTTTTAGTTTCAATCTGTGTTTTGAGGAGCTGCAAGAGAGAAGCAGAGCAGCTCAGGGAGTCTCTGCTTAGCTTCCACTCCCCAGACAGGGAGTCTTCAAACTGCTGTGGGGTCTAGTGCATGGGTCAGGCAGTTCCATTCCTACAGACCAGTGCCCACAGAGGCAGAGATCCAACCTGGTATCAGTTTCTGAGAATCATCTGGAAGCTTCACACCAGACAGCAAGGAGAGGACTCTGCCCCACCTAGGGGTGAAGACATTATAAAGGGAAACTTTTTGTTCAAGTGAGTCAAGATGTACAGTGCTTCAGCAGTTATCTCTGAACTCATCCTACAAAGTAAGCTCTACATAGGGTTCAGAATATATAGAGAGCTTGTTTTGTGGGATTGGCCCAGGCGTGGTTCCTCATCTGGAGTAGGCAGCAGCTGAGCTTCTGGAGTAGATGCATGTTGGAAGAAGACTCTAGTGTGGACTTTGCTGCTGGACTGGAGCAGACAGGTGGAGAGAAGCCACCCCTTAGTTAGTTTGACTTTGTGAATGAGGCAGTACTTGGGTGGGCATTGTCTTGTGCATAAGAGTTCTGGGCCTCAACAGACAGGACAGCTAATAACTGGACTCTGGAGTTGGCCATTCTCGTGATATACTGGGTTTTGCTTAGTTTTATTTTTATGTAAGTACATGGTTATTTTGTGTTTCCCAAATAAAAGATGTTTGTATTTTCATATTCCCAAGGCCTCCTGCGTGCCTGTGAATGGGGAAGAAACACTGCCACGAGGCAGAAGAGTTACACTTTATTGTTTGGAGATACTCAAACTGCTCTGAAACAGTTCTGCCCATTTCTTATTTTGAAAAGCAGATGAACTCAACATATACCTGGGCTTCAGAGTGTTGATATATAGGTACCAGGAACCATCCAACCAGAATGTTGGGATTTTGGGTACATTTATGTTACTGGTTGATTTCCACCAAAACCTTGTGTGCTGTATCATATGCAGTTCAGAGACTGCCATTCAGAAAATGATGGTAGCCATTAAAGCATTCAGCTGAATTTCCATTTATCATCAGGCCATACAAAATACCACATAGGCTAATGGGGTGGATGGGAAGAGAATTTAAATGGCATAATTAATTGTTACCAGCTTTTAATGCCATTTGCATTTTCTCTTGGCTAGTCTCAGAACTGAGAACATCTTTTGCTTATTCACTATTTATTGACTCATTTGTTCTTTTAGCTGTCCACCCATTTCCATTCTCTACGTATGGTCTGCATATATTGTCCATTGACTGTAATGGAAAATTTGTCCCCCCATCTCGCCTTTACAACACTCAGCCACCAAAGAATATTAAGGTAAAAGAAAAATGCAGGTTCAGTTTATGCCAAATTAATGATGCACCAACTTTTTTATAGTGCTCAATGCCCAATCTTTTGCATTTTAAACTCCTTTTTTTAAAATTATTTGACCAACTATGTCCTAAACATTTGTGAAACTGGAATGATATTTCAGAAACTGAACTGACTATGAAGAAGTTAAAAACAAAACTTTTAAGCACTTTAGAGTCTTTCTTTCAGAACAGAAGGTGATAATTTCTTCCTTGACAATATTATTGCTAAGTCTGCATTATGCATCAGTTGAAAAAGCAACTAAGATCAGCTTATGAAGAGATGAGTCAAGAGGATATGTATGGATGCCTGATTTAAACCCAAAACCCCAATGGGCATGTTCTGCACTTCAATGATATCTCTGAAAGAGAAGTCATTAAAAAGATTCCTGGAATTCATGCGTTTTGAGGTAGGATGAAAGCAACTGCTAACCTATGACTGCATGTGAGAAGGATAGTTACACAACTGACCTGAAGAAGAACTATGGAGCTAGAAGGTTTGTCTCTTTCACCAACAGAAGTTAGTCCAATAAAACATATTACCTCACCCACCTTGTTTTTCTCTCGTTATACAACAACTCAGTCCCGTTGAACTGGAGGCCTGGTCTACATTACAGAGTTAGGCTGACATAAGGCAGATTACGTTGACCTAACTCTGTAAGCATCTACGCTACAATGTTGCTCCTGCTGATGTAAAGAGCCCCCTTACTACACCAATCTAATTACTTCACCTCCGTGAGAGGCATGGTGCATTGGTCTATATTGTTAGGTTGACACAGTGTCAGGGTAGACATTGCATTGACTGTTGACTGTCATCTCCTGCAGGCTGACAATGGAGCTCCGCCGCCTGGGGCTGACAGCTGGACACCCACCGGGGTTGGTAGCCTGAGGCCCCGGCACCCGGGGCGGGTAGCCTGGTGCCCTGAAACCCGGGGCTGACAGCTGGCACCCTGGAGCCCCAGCTGCCAGCCCCAAGTGGTCGGGGTCCAGGCTATCAGTGCCACACAATGTCCCCACATTTTGACAGTTACATCAGTGGAAGTGCTTCTAGTGAGGAAGTGCACCATTGACAGAAGGAAGTGGTGGACATGAAAAATTGATTTAATTATTATGGTGGCTGTATGTCGACATAACTTGTTGACTTAATTTTATAGTATTGATTTGCCCTGAGATATACAGAGTTGGACTCTCCACTGCCTTGCAATTTTGTAATTGTTTACACCTGTGCACAGTGAGTGGAAAAAAGGTGTAAAATGCTACCAAATCTGAATAGTTATGTTTTACACCCATTTTGCAGAGGTGAAAGTGACTTTCCAAAGTGCAAGGCAGTGAAGATTTAGGCCTTCTAAAAGGAAGTGCAGAAAGTTTCCTTTTGAAGAATGCTTCAGCTGGTGTTACCCTGAAGAAAAAGTGACATTGCCAACATTCAAGATTGATCATTTGAAGTTACAGCACAAGCCATGCCCCAGGCAAAGGTCACTATTACTGAAGTTGATTTTAAGTTGGGATAATGACATATCTTAAATTTTATTAGCAGTTTCTCATGTTAATGCTTGAACATTATTAGCACATCATGTTCCCAGTGAAAATACAAAGAGATTACTTAGGTTACAGTGATTCTCAACTTTTTCCATTTTGGGACTCCCTTTTCCATACCTAAATCCTGCTATGGCTCTCCTCTCATTTTTCTAATGGTCAATATCTCCAATTTGAGAACCCCTGGCTTAGTTAAAACAGACTTTGTGGGATTTAAACTGAATTTGATTCCTGACTTCTATTTACCAGCATTTTGAAAACCAGTCTTTAAGCAACTGTATGGGTTAAAAAATTACATGCTGAGTGTTGTAACAGGGTAAAAACATGTTTGTAAAATCAGTGCCCCGAGTCCACCTTGAGAAAAGCTACAAACCCATGTGTGGGGGACTCAGAGACAGCAAAAAGAAAAGACCTTGACCAAGAAGTAAACCCATGATAACAGGAACTTGCACATGTAGCAGTTCCAGACCCAGATAATGGGTTTTTGCAGTCACTGCAAAAATTAGCTTTGGAAGTCAGCAGTGAAGTTTTGAGGAGGGATCTGCTGATAAGATGGTAAAAGAAGGGTCTATCATTGGCTTAGCAGACGAATTAGCTGGAGTAGATATAAGGGGTCGTCAGACTGAGGCTTTTGGGGAGCCACGAATCAAGAATCAAGGAGTTCAGCAGCATTGCACTGTGTAGAGGGTCTGATCAACCGTCTCGCCTCTCTCCAGCTTGTCGCTCAAAATAATAGGGTAGGGTGTCAGAGCCGATAACCCATGGGGCTTTGTTCTGTGGATGATAACCTGGGTGTGAATATGACAGAGGTTCCCCCTGGATGAAAATATAGCATAAAATTAAGAAGAACCTGGCCATGGTATGTTTGGTTTTTTTGCTGCAGCTGAGTTCATTCATATATGTGGTGAGTAGTGAGTGTGAATGTAAAACTAGTAATAATTCTAACTGTTTTGGGTACATAACTGTAATCAGTTGTTTTTTAAGTTTTATTTGTGTATTAAGACTTTGTAAAAGAATAAGAGAAGATAATTTGTGGTAAGGTTAAAAAACCCCAATAAATAGTGGATTTAGATTGGATATAGAATGTGTGTTATTGTGTAAATGAATGATAGATTTATGAACCGTTGACCAGGTCTTGGACTAAGACAGGTTCTTGCCACCCTCATCCTACCACAAGTTGGTCAGGTGAATAGCAAGGGGGGCCTGTCTGAATCTAGTGACCCAACAGGCAGGCAGAGTGTGTGGGCCGAAAGGTCAATTCCTTTTCCCTCCAAACATGAGCCCCTGCAGCTCCATTGCTCAGTAGAGCTGTGACAGCAGGGGACTGACACCCTATGTATTTGTCTGAACCTTTCCACCCACTCCCACTAAATAAGCGTTCCATTATTGGATTCATTCACCTCGGCAGTATTATGGGCTGAAATTGAAATGGTACGGATTCCTCAATAAGTCAAGCCTAAGTTGTATAAATGTGTGCTTGTAATTGTGTGTTTTAAGAATCAATCCCTTTAGAAAATCCAACGTCTTAAGCAAGGAATAAAAAACTCCACTACAAGCTGAAAAACTGACACAGAGCCATAAATTAGCAAAAGTAGATAAAGGAGCACTCTCTCTCTCTCTCCTCTCCAAGCCCCCCCATCCATCTAAGGCATGGAAGATAGACAAACTAAAAAGTTTTTTAACCCTTTGTCACCACACTGAGATCTTAAGTGAATACTCTTTAACTATTTTCTTCAAGAAATGGAATTAAAGTATTCTTCCACTTATACAATTTCTTGATAACAGTATGGATAGTGTGATAGGTGCTAATCATAAGGACATGGGACTTCAGTTAAGATCTGTCTTTGGGCTGCACAGCATCCTTTGACCATTAGTAAATTGCCTGGATTGTTTGTCATAAATAGATGGTATCAACCTGTTGATTCTGGATAATCAGCATCTATTTCAGCTTCTCTAGTGAGTGTGTACCTAAAGGAAGAGGATGTCTCTTTCTGCTAGAAACTGTAACTTCAGAAGGAAGTTTTCAAAGAGAGAGACAGAGTGATTGTAAATGGGCTGAACTGCCACACTGTTTTTCATTGCTTGTTCTTATTTATTGTTCGCTTTATAGCCCGTTGGCTTCAGTGAGGCTACTTGTGGAGTAAAGTTACTTCCCAACATGAGCAACAGTAACTCAGTCCTGGCCCTAAATTCCTGGCTGGAGTTCTTTTGGTTTTCTGAATCACAGACTCCCTTGAGGTGAGAAGCACCCTTTTGTGACAAAGAAGATCACACTTCTGGATATAAATCACAAGAAATAACTATTACTAATTTGGCCTACAGAAACTTTGTTTCTTCAGCTATGAGGTTTAGTTGCTTAGAGGTAACATTACGTGGCATTCAGCACCTTCACTCATATAAAAACACCCATATTCACACCCAGGTGCATTAACTCACCTTCACCAAAGCTGATTTTTCTCTTTCTTCACTGCTTTGCTAGTAATCATCTATATGCAAGACACTCATTTCAACCACCTGTATTCAATATAACCAGAAACTGAAGAAAATCCTTTGTCTAACAATTTCATTTTAAAATAACCATTGGTTTTAAAGTTGAGTTTTTAAGGGTAAGAGGCAATTTCAGGAAAATTCCAGAAAAATTCAATAGGTGGGAAGGATTTGTAATGTTAGCTAAAACATGGGTACACATTCACCACGGAGATGTTGGAGTGGACAACAATAAGGTTTTGCAAAAGTTTTTAGGTTTTTTGTAAATATTCCAAAGTGGGACCCTTACAGTCTCAGCTATTTTTGTGGGGGACAAAAAGCTCAGTTCTTAAAAGAAATTCCATGTAGAACCTTATTTAATGGGCAGGATACAGCATAAAAGAGAGCGTATGCTTGAGTATCTTTTTTGGTAAATGTCTTGCTGTTGAGATAGGGAATGCGTTTGTTGGAAAAGATGCATTCTGACTAATTACCTAAACATAATAAACAAAAGCCTTTCTTAAATCTTTTAGTTAATCCAGTAGCCTAGGAGAGGTAATTGTGGACAGATTTTGTAAAGTAGAAATAAATTGCCATTGGAAAAGTAACCCTACCTACAGCAGTTTCTGTAGAAATCCATGGGGGAAGATGAAATCTTTAGGAAACTTTCAAGACTTACCATAACAGCTCTGGCTGAAATTACTATTTTCCATACTAAAATAACTCAAAATGAGAGAGGCAGGAATTTTCACAAGTAGTTCTAGAAATCCAACACATCGTTTTGGGCCTTTATCAATAGAGAAATCTTAAATGTTATGTGCCATGTTGGTATCAAGTGCCTGCTTACAATTCAAGCTGGATGAATTCTCTTGTTTTTGTTGACAAATGGTTCAAGGTGCAATCTGGATTTCTGCAAATGCTTTTATTAATTGTATGTACGCACGATGACTGACTAGACTGGATGAGTTGTTCACAGATTGTTCGTTTTAACTGTTTACTAGTCATGAAATGTGATTTGTGGTTGGTCATCTATGTTATGTGGTTATTTTTTCCTGTTCCATCATTTGCTGGCTGATACCTTATAAATTGGAAAATAAGTCAAGATGAAAGAAGAAGAATATGCAATAACACACTTCATGTACGAATTTTCCATTGAACATTTGTTCCTGACAAAATCTGGGAAACTTCTAGGACTGATGATGTTATTTCCACTAAGGTACTATATTTACTTTGTTCAGACTGAATTGCTTATTCTGTTAAATGCTGGTGGGCATTTGGATGAAATTCAATTTAAGGAAAAAAATGTGCATTAGTAAGGGATTGATTGACTTTCAAAACACAGCAAGAGGAAAAGAGGGAATAGCAGGAAGAATAGATTAATTTTTATTTTAAAAAGTGTATTACACCTAAAGGGGTCCGTTAGGATCAGGGCTCCATTGTGGTATGTTTTACCAACATAGAGAAAGAGCTGGTTCCTGCCCCAAAGAACTTACAGTTTAATACTCAATCCTGCAGTGACTTCAGTGGTAGTCTGCCCATACAGAGCTCATTGCAGGATCAGGGCCTAAACAGACAAGGCAGACAAGCGCTGAGACAAAAACTAGCCATACAAAAAAGTTATGTTGGACAAAAAGAAGTTTTGTTTCTACCCATAATTTCACTAAGATCCAGAAACAAACAGAAGCCCAGTCTAATCTCTGCAGAGGATTTGTTGTGGCTTACTTGGCAGTACATGAATTTCTTGAGTAATTTTGGTGAATGTGACAGTACCTGTGTAATGAACAGGAAGTGCATAGAAACAGGGTCACTCCTACACTGGGCTCCTCTCTGTGATACTATGTGGGGCTTTATTTATTTATTTATTTATTTTGCTCTATTGAGTTAGTCCATAACTCAAAAGGGAGCCACAAAGAGCGAGCCGGTGAGTATACAGGGACATGACTAAGTGTACCGTTTATTAATCAATAATAAGTTACTTATAGAAATATGTAGACTCTGATTAAAACAAGGCTATCTCATTAGCACATTCCTCAGTGTTATTAAAATATAAATGGTAGTGTAAATGGGCGTGTCAAGTGTCTCAAGGACATTAACTGCAATGTGGTGTATTGCTAAAGTGATGGTCACTCTGGGCACTCCTGTATTCACACCCTATACACCACCACAATAATATTTGTACAAAATATGCCTTGTGATCATATGAAAGCTAATAAACTGGTTATTAACATCATTGTAAAATGTATGTGCTAACATTGTGTGAAATTATGAATTCCAGTTGTATGATGTTACTAGAACATGTTTGAGAACAGACAGTCTAGCCTAGGTGAAGGTGCTCAACTGGTCTGTCCTAGACAAAGGAATCTGGATTTATCTCAATTTACATGTTATCAGTAAACAAAGCCATCGAGCTAAACTGGAGGGGATTATCCTGATCCTGAACTGGAGAGACAGAGAATTAACATGGCTTCTGCACCCCAGAGAGACACAGGAGACAGAATCCTCAGATGGCCTTTCTGACTTGTAAGACAAATGCATTCCCTTTGGGGATATAAGGAATGGAGAGAGACTTCATCTTTATCCTTCACCTTAAGAGACAAATAAATCAAGTGATTTGATCTCTGTGATGGGTCCTGGCCATGCTGGCCAGTAAAAAGCTGGAAGGGAGTTTGTGGGTGAGAAGACCCATGTTGAACAAAGACTATCTTTCAATTTTAGACTCTTAGATGCATATTTTTCACTTGTATTCGCTTATAACCATCTTTTCCTTTATCTCTTTTACTTGGTATCACTTAATCTATGTTTTTGTTTTAATAAAATTCATTTGCTTTCATTATAAACCATCAGTGCTGGGAAAATTCAGTAAAGTGTGTGCTTTTAGAAGGCTTAGAGTGTTCTTCTGTCTTGGTAAAGGCAGTGAACATAACACTTTCTCTGTGAGGGTCCAGAGAAAGGGACTAGTATGATTTAGGGGTGAATTTGGAGTTGAGAGAATACTAAGGTCAGCTTGCAAGGAATAACAAGGTTGAGCAAAGCCAGGGTGTGGCGTGTTGGCTGTTGGCAGTCTGTTGGGGGCAGCGCTCTGGATCAAAGCTTCACTCCCAGGGTTATAGAGCAGATAGTGACAGAACCCATTACTGGCCTGGGTGAATCCCAAAATGACACAGTAACCTGAATCCTTTTCCTTCCACAAGTTAGGCAAGCTTATGGAGAAGCAGTGGCTGCAACAGGAATTTCAGCAGACAAGGTATAGAGCCTAGAGACCTGCAAGCTGTTTCCTCCGTCTTCTTCTTTATACTATAATAAGTATTTTCTTTTCCTAAAGGCCTTCCCTGGAGTCCCTTTTCTAATCATTCCTTCTTTAGTAAGTGATTTTTTGCAGCACTGATGTGGTCTGAGAAATATTAATATTAGAGTGCTGACATCTATTATCATAAAAGTAATGGTGGAAGCCATTATATTGTCAGTTTGTCACAAACTGCCAGCCCATTAATACTAAGATAACGTGTTAATTAATCACATAACTTAATTAAAATAAAAAAAACGTTAGTCACTGTAATCTTTTATTACTAAGGCCACTTAGCATCCACCTGCAGGAAAAAAGACTAATGGAACACAATTAAAGTACACACCATTAAGTTCCTTGGGGAATCTTTCCACTTTGTGTGTGTGTGTGTGTGTGTGTGTGTGTGTGTAATAACTTAGTTTTATTAGGCAAAATTACATGCATGCCAGGAATATGTCCAAATAGATAATACACATTTTAGTTATATTGCTTAGTTTCCAAAGGTCTGGCAAGTGATTTTCTTTTCCGTGTTCTGCTTTATTTTTAGACATACTGAAAAAGGCCCTTTCAGTGAGGACTTTTTCAGGAGAGATTACAAGGGGTTTTCCCTGCCTGAATGCATGATAAAGGGAAAAAGAAAAGGCCCTTGGAATAAAGCTGACATAAAAGTAATTTCAACCAGAGGGAAGTAAAAAAACAAATAAATAATGTAGGCCCTGCCAAGGAAATATTTGAAACCAAGCTCATGATAACTCGGTTTTAACTTTGGTTGAAGATAGATTAGTTATGCAGCTGACTTAGAAAGCTGGTGTGCTGTGACTGCTACTTGTATTAGACATGATTGTTTCACCATTGTGGTATTGGGGAGAGTGACTTTAAGGGTGGAACTTCACAGATGGTGAAACTCTTGTTGTGATAAAGCCACTTGGAACCAGATACAGAATAAACACATTCAGCAATGAGTCATCACTGAACACGATAACCATGATCTTATCCTTCCTCCCTTCTTTTTTGTTGTAGCTACCTATTGTCTCTCATCATACATCTCTGAGGCAGGTGCTGCTATTTTTATTACATGTGCCTTTTGCACAATGTGGCCCTGATTCTTACTGAGGTCTCTTGGCATTACTACAATACAAATAAATAATAATTTTGCTAACTCATTTTCAACCTACATTTCATGAAGAGGAGCATTTCCCATGAGCTGTGCAGAATGTGGATCAAAATCCATTGAAACTGGAATGATGTCCAACATCATATAGAACTCACTTATCAATTCAAAACCATCTTAAAATAGAAATTAAACTGGATTGACTAGAATATCATTCGTGACTGTAAAAGCTGCAGGATCAAACTATTGGTTACATTACCTTTCTTCATCAAAAGCCAGTGGCCTTAAACAACAACCATGAAAGAAGGAAGGCACAAACTAGATGTGGAAAGTACATATGCAGTCAAAGGCATGTGGTTGTTCTCCAATCGGTTTGCTAAGTAAGTCCCCAGGAAAGAGTTATCTAAGCCTGGAGTCCAGTGTGTTACTTCCTGAAAGCTCAAGAGTGTTGCTCATGCTCCAAAACCTTCATTTTAAAAAATCCTACTTCCTAATGAAGCACAGCAATCAGCCCCTTCCTCCAGAGCTGATGGCATGCATAATCTTTTTGGAACAAGGCAATGTACATACACCTCCAAGCCTTCCTAAACACGCTCTAAGGAGACTCCTTTAAGTCCAGCACAAGGCCGACCAATAAACCATGAAAGACAGAACTTGAGACTCTGATCATTGGGTGTTGGTGGCAGCATCATCCATGTCAGTAAAGACCAGGCCTCACACTCAATCCCAGCATGATTTAGACAGGAAAATCAGGGTCTCCACCAAGCAATGTCTCATTGATGCACTGGGGTCCTTGGTACTTGAAAGTCAGCAGTACTGAACTAGGAGTTGTCAGATGATGTGAAGCCTCCACACAAGAGGCTGAGGCAGCAGCCACTGATAGCGAGCCACGCAGCTCCTCAACAGCTCTCTGTTGAAGCCTCTGCCTCCTAGCAGCTTAGAAATGAGGGCTGTAGATCTCCTCATCCCTGTATTTGTGTGCTCAAAGGGGACAGGGCAATGGTGATTCTGAGTATCAGTATGTGCTCAGCAAGATGATCCTTGCTAGGTTACTGTTGAATCCCAGCGTACCAGCTTTGATGCATTTGTTTCATCCAGTATCAGCAGGCACAGGATCTTTTGGCACAGTTGGAGTGATTTTTCCACCAAGGTTGATGTTAGCACTTGAGTCCTCAAAGCATTCCACACCCTTGACACCATGGGCTTTTATCAGGGCTTGCCAGGGCACTTAAAATTCTCCTGGCCCTCATCACTTGGACAATTCCAATTGCCTGTCTGAGGGAGGGTATGGATCAGGGAGATGAAGGCTGTTGCTTGGTACAGGTGAGTCTTTTGAGGACAAATGCTTTTCCATTAGAGAGGAGACCAGGGTAATGACTCCTGTCTTTCCTTGTTTTTACATAAGGTGTCCCTGTGTTAAAACCAGTCCAGGAATCTTATAGAGATCATAACCAAGAGGTACCTGGCTAATAGGTTGCCGTGTCCTCTAACCCCTATTTTGGATTAGAAGGTGAGGAAGGTGTGGCAGACCCCTCAGACCTCTGTCCTAATCTTAAAGGCAGTTGAAAATAGTACATCTTGCTCAAGGATGCCACTGGCCAAATCTCCCACTTTCCCTGCAAGACCATAGAGGAGGAAATAGCCATGGCAAGAGGGAAGAGTGGTTGCACTTATGGCACTGTGCTCCAGAATCCTGACCTGTGGTATTGGGATTGATTTGGTTGAAGGGTTTTTCCATTTGCGCTTACATGCTGACCCATTGTGGATTACCAGGTCCTCATGGCCAAAGTGCAAATGGAGCTATGAAAGCTCAAGAATCCACTCTGGTTCATTTGCTTCTCCAAGATACATGATGGGCATATAAGAAGTTCATGCAAAGGGTGTAGAACTAGCCTGGCATCAAGTTCACGTGCCCAAGATCTAAGAGATCTAATGCCTGAATAGTGGGTGCTCATTATTCCCTTAGACTGTCAATTAACCACCTCTTTAGGAGCTAGTCTCACAACAGCCACACCTGTGACTGTAGTCATCAAATTTTAAGTGGACTTGATTTAAATTCCATCACAAGTACCAGAGGAAAAGAGGTTTGGCAATGTCTGCTTTGCCTTATTCCTTCTTACAGAGAAAATGGGAATTTTTTTACATTTTTTTTAATCCCCCTTCTCCCTAATGCAACTAATTAATTTGTTTTTCCCTTTTGGTTTGTATTACTTTCCCTTTCTGATTTTTCTGACACCTTTTTTCTTTCTATGTATTCTCCAGAGCCTGGGAAGAGCTAATTGGCTGCACTCAGTAGAGTATAATAGAAAGTGGAAGAACTTTAAGAAGCTGATAAGACTTCTGACAGAACTTCTTTCTCTGCCCAGCTTATCCATTGTCATCATAGTCTCTGATGATAACACACGTATCATTCTGGTCCAGACCAAATATCAATGCAAGCTCAGTTTCACTTTTGACCCTTGCTTCTGTTTTCTCCATGATGTATATTTAACTTTTTTTCAGGAAGCCAAAAGCCAAAAAAACAAACAAACAAAAACACACCACATGCCCCCCTCTCTCTCTGAGTGAACTCTACAAAACTGCTTATGCCAAAACTAACATTTTCTCTCACTTTGAACTTAAAATAGCAAAGAGTTACAGTCAGCCCTTTTGCACACAACTGTGGAATCTTTTCACAATTCTAATTTGATCAGTGAGAAGGTCAGGTGTTTTGACACTTGTATCATGATATGTCCTCAGAGTATGAGCTCAAACTTTTTGCTGACACTCCTGGAAGCAGTTGATCCTACAGGAGGTTCTCCCAGAAATAACATTACTTGCAGGTCAGCAGTTTCCCTTGTGGAGGTTTTTTTGGGGTTGTACACCAGGCAATCAGATACTCACGCAGCTATTTTAAACATTTCTGCATGAGTTAGAAAGAATCACTGCAAATCTTTTTTAATCTTTAGTTCATTGCTTGCCTGATTATCTCAGAAAGTTTTAGCCACTTTGTGTGTAACCTTCAATGAGTCTAATCTCCAAGAAACAACCCTACACATTCACAACAACAACACAGAGCACACATAGCAGCTGCTTATTAGCTTTTCTGTCCTCAACGGTTAAAGACTCAACAAAAGGTGCCATTTTTTTTGACACCATAGTGGCCCAGCCTCTCTTACCTTAGTGTAACTCTGGAATAGTTCCACTTAAGTCATTAAGCTAGACCCACAGCATACTAGACCAGGAGGAACAAAGGACTTTGTTATTATGCAACACTATCACTGCAGTAAGTGAATCATTACTCAAGTAATTACTCTGTAGTTTAAAGGGTACAACCTTCATGCAGTAGCACACCAAGGCCAATCACTGTGCATTTAATTGTTTTTAACTCTTCCAAGTGATAGCTAGGGAAAAGCAATGAATTGATTCCATACACATGTCTTCCTCCCCCACCCCCAACTAGTTTAAATCCAGTGGGACAAATCCTGCTGTTACTCTGGCACAAATCTGGAGTAACTCCAATAAGGCAATAAAGTGACAAGACTGCTGTTTGGGTGGGCCTAACACAATAATTACCTAAGAAACCATTCACTTATCTTTGCTGTACAATAATTACCTAAGAAACCATTCACTTACTTTTACTGTACCTACAGTATTGGTGTGGGGTGAACAGATAGAACAATCAGGATAGGGAGTATGGGGTAATATGCGCCCATATAAGAAAAAGCCCTGAATATCAGGACTGTCCCTATAAAATCAGGACATCTGATCACCCCGTATTGATATAATGTAGTGTATAATATGTTCTAGATTCTTGTCAGCCTGCGGTACTATATGTCATGGATGAGTGGCCTTATGATGCTATTTGGGATTCAGGGTGGAATAAAAGGAAACACTTATGAAGTAGCCTGAAGACCTCAAATAACCTTGTAATAGTCCACAAATAACCCCTAGTCAGGCAGTACTGCATTCATTACATTATATAAATAATAGATATTACTCTGGTCTCTTCCAAAGCCTAGTCAGCATTAGCAACAAGAATGCTGTAGGATTTAATTTCTGCTTCTTGATTATTTTTAAAATATATCTTTACAAAAATAAATTGTGTGATTTAATATTCTTTCCGGTTTTCTTCTACCTTTTATGCATACTGATCATTTGTAGGTGCAGTGGCAGTAAGCAAATAACTCTATTTAATGAGAAGCCTTCCTTCAATGTAATATTTCATTTCCTTATCCACAGGAGCCATAGGCAAGGCAGCAGCCGTGTGCACTTGCAATGATATTGTATAGCATGATGAAGTGCAGCATTCATGTGACACAATGTAGTAATCAGAAGGAAATTACACTATTCAGAAAATACCATGCCCAATCACAATACCTGTAGCTATGAGATAATTGCTGTCATAGGAATACAGGGGAAAAAATGGCAGACCGGTCATTAAACAAACACTGTAGCCATCAATAATAAGTATCGTATGAAAAAGACAATTCTCTAGTCATCATTATACTGTAGTTGCAGTGCAGACTGCAGTTCCTTTTCATAGTTTAGGCTGATGGTATAGAGCTAAAAACAGCACACACACGAAAATATTTGGTCTGTTAAAGCAATCAAGTATGAGACACAGGTCTTTAAACAACTTGTGTGGTGTTTTATACTTTGTATTATGAATATGTATGTTTCTATATACAGCACCTATCTATATCTATATAGATATATATAATTAACCTCATCTTGAATCCCTCCATTGGCTTCCTGTTCCTAATAACATGTGTAACCCGTCCGTGCCCAGGGTAGCCCACTGATAATGCCAGGGTCAGGGCAGGCTGCAAAAGGAGAGCAAATTCTCCCAGCACTGGTGGGTGACACCTCAGTCAGACTTCCCAACCAGCCACAAACAGTGCTTCTGATTCCCCCACACTGGTTATCAAGAAGCCACTGTGCAAATACACACAGCCCCCTTTACTGCATTTCAGTCTCTGGCTCCCAAACTGACACTAGGTCTAGTAAAGAGACCAGTTGCTTTAACTCTGTGCTCTTTACTAAAAGATTCCCTCTGATCCCAAAGGATCAGCCACAGTACCAGTTCACTATAAGTTTGGATCTTACCCAAAATACCACGCTGCCAGCCAATCCTTTAGTAACTAAAACTAAAGGTTTATTAGTAAAAGAAAAACAAACAATAAGAGAAGTGTTAAAGGCTTAAAGCAATCAGAGATATACAAATGATTTAAAAGTCCATATACATCAGGTTTCTAGAACAATTGTGGAGTTGCAGGCTTGTATAGTTCCTCTGGTATACATCCAGTACCTGGATGGGTCTAAGTCCTTTAGTTCAGTTGCATAGTGTGTTAATCCAGAGGTGTGTCCGCAGCTGGACAGGAACAAGGACACAAGGCAAAGACCAAGACGAAGACAAAATGGTTTCTGTGGTTTGATCTTATATACCCTCTGTTACTGGCCATGGGGCTTGTGGAACTTTACTGGAACCAAAATGAAGTCCATAGTCACATGGGCCAATCCTGGTAACTCTTCAGGTATGCCTTTAGTTTCTTCCCGGGCCTCTGGCTTCTGATAAGGCCTTGAATGGGCTATTAAGCAAGCTATTGTCCTGCCGCCTCTCTGTCTGGGGTGTGTCTTCCACAGCACAGTTTGAAATACAGGGATATCAAAGATCTCCATAACTTTCCTTACACATATTACACATGAACACAAATATTGTCATCTTATTCAGCATATCATAACCTTTCTAACAGTACCTGACATGGCATGTCTTACATGAATCATTATGATTTTGACATATTAAGGTCACATAACACAAATGCCCCCCCCTCCTAATGCAGCCCGCGTGACAACATGTCAAACTCAAGCTCCTTGTTTCATAATTGTGTCCCTCCTACCTAATTTCTCAGCATGCCTTCTACTTTGGCTGATGTTCTCAACCACCTTGCCTCATTCCTTGCTTCACTTCTCCCCCATTCTAGCTTTGTGCTTTCTAAAACACTGCCCTCATTCCTGGGATTATTGTCCTATCCTCATTAACCAAGCACACATACTCTCTTTCAAACCCAAGCAATCCCTCCACCCTTCTTTTCCTGATCAATAGTCCATCTTTTGAACTATTACTCTGTATGCTGTGTTTCTTTATGTAAGCTGCTTGGGACATGAGGCTGTTTCTCATTGCTCTGGGCTATAATGTCTTACAGTTGCTTTTGTGTGGGTATGCGAGGGAAGGCACAGTGAGTACCGTCCTCCTGCCCCCGTTTGACCTGAGTGGCTTGTCAAAGTTTGGGCTCTGGGGATGTTCCAGCTGGAAGTAGAAATTGATGGATTCTTGTTATTTCTTTGATGCAATCTTGTTTATTTACAAGGAAGGTACAAAATCCTGCTGCTCAGAATGCAGGAGGAACCAGGAACAAAGGGAGCAGTTCTTAGCTTACTGCCCCAACTCTCTTTACACAACACCAGACCAAAAGCTCTCTCGGGGTCACAGCTGTGCTCACAGGCTACTGCTTGGATTTCTTGCTTTTTGCCTCTGTCTCTCTCTGTTCTCAGCTTCTGTGTGTTCTTCCTCCTCTTCCCAAAACACTAATGATGCTCAGTAAAAACCCTCTGCCCTTCAGTCCAAACTCTTGGGCAGACTGACAACCACATTTATCTTAAGTGTGTGTGTAGGGGGGCGGCAGGATGGCTCTGATTACCTCATCCTGACAGTAATGTTAATTGAAGAGTATGTTCACACTCAGTTCAAAGAAGTTTGTGATCTAATTCCTAGTCTACACTACAAAGTTAGGTTGATATAAGTTACCTTATATTGACTTGTGTGTGTGTGTGTTTGTCTACACAGACATAAAGGCTCAATTATGATGACACAGTAAAACCATCTCCCTGAATGTTGCAGAGCCATGGTCGACACACTAAGGTTGACAGTGTCAGTGCAGACACTGTATGATCTCTGTTGACCATAACATTTCTCCAGGAGGTGTCCCACAATGCCCCATTCCCTGTGACAACTACTCTGGTCAACTACTCTGGTTTTAAACTCTACTGTTCAGGGATCACAGAGACTGTAAGCCACCCACTCCTTTAAACCCCCCCTGTCTGTTTTTGAAATGCCTTTTCCTGGTTGCCCACCTTGGTGAGCACACTTAGCAGCTCACCCTTGTTGTGTGCAACTGCCCAGCTGACCATGATGGCTCCACACACTAGATGAGCTCCTGCCTGGAGTAGATAGGAGTAATTGGATGTCTTGAACCTGTGGGGAGAAGAGGCTGTGCAAGTGCAGCTACAGATCAACTGTAAAAACATGAATATCCATGAGCAGATTGAGTGGGGGATACAACAGGGATCAGCAATTGTGCCATATGAAAGTGAAGGAACTTGGCTAGGGATAATACAAGGCCAGAGAGTGCAATAATATATCTGGTGCTTTGCCACAGATGTGCCACTTCTACAGGGAGTTGTATGCCATATTTAGTGAAGATCCCCACCAGCATTCTTCAGGCCTCTTTGAGTACCTCGGAGGAGCATGAGACAGACCCCCTCCCCAGCCATGAACAGCGAGGAGGAGGAGGAGAAGAAGAAGAAGAAAAACATGTCAGGGCACTACAGCCATGCAGAGAGCCGGGACCTGTGTGAGAGTACCACAATCTGGCCACTCCCACCACACAAGTGCAGATGAGCCTAATGAAGGCGAAGAGAATTTGGGTAAGTGTGTGCATGCATTTTTACTTATAATGTTTTAGTCTAAAGATGGTGGTTGGCCCATCCTCAGGGTAACAAGAAAAAGGTTTCGACTGTTCATTGTTTTACTTGTATGAGAAGAGGTAGGGATACAACAGTTATAGGTCGTGTTGGCTTTTCATTCTCCTGTTGGGTTAGGACAGCAGAGGGAAAGCAGTTTGTTTATGTGTGCAGGAATGTCCGTTTTATCCTCCTGAGAGAATGCAATGAAACTTTCATGGAGGTACTCTGCAATCCGCTCCCAAAAGTTCATAGGGACGGCTGCCTTATTTCTTCCTCCATAGTAGGACACTTTCCCATACCACATCACAATGAATTCAGCTGGCACCATTGTGGTGAATAGGCAAGCAACGTATGGGACGCCAGCAGCAACTGTGTTTTCTGTGCCTTTGTGACCCTCAGGAGTGAAAGATCAGCTAAAATCACCACTGTTTGTGGAAATTAGTGCCAATGGTCAACGCAATTACCCTATACCCATATCTATGGAATAGGAACCGAAATTTTATAGCTTAATGCAACAGAAATCCTGCCCCCATCTTCATGTATGGTAACTACACTCACCATGACTGGGGCTGGAGAGTGGAGGCACTCCAAAACTGAAGTGTAAATAAGCATTTGCCACTTATTTCTTCACTGTCGATGCGGCTCTTTTCTGGTTCCCTCGCTGGAAGGCTTGGCTGAGCTCTGCTTACAGATCCAGAAATGTGGCCTTTTGCATTTGAAAGTTCTGCAGCCGGTCATCATTGTCCCAGACCTGCATTATAATGCAATCCCACCCATCAGTGCTTGTTTCTTCAGGCCAGAAGCGGTGCCCCACCTTCTGCAGCAGGTCTGTGAATGCCACCACCAAGTTTGAATTATTTTTTCCTGTGTCCCTTAGAGAAACTGTTGTGTCCCCTGTTGTAGTGGTACTTTTTGGGATCTACAAATACAAGAGAATCATGCATCCTGTATTTGCAACATTCTTGAGAATAGTGCATAGCTCTGTGAGTTCCATGCTTCTGTCAGATAGTAGACACTGAAAAGTTTGTAGGACTCTTTTAAAAAGGCATAAAAATTATGGAATATCAATGGCATTATAGAATGGAGAAAGCTGACCTCTAGCTTTCAGAGGTCCCTGGGCCAGTCATTTTGATCCCACAACACATTGCAAAAATTTCCCAAAAGATTACGCAAGACAACGGCGGATGTCACATTGAGATATCTACCCATGGTATACCTCACATTACATTGACACAAGCTCTCCTGAGGAACACATGCAGTGAAAATCAAATCAGATAGGTCTGCACCTTCTTGAGTGATATAACTTGGGCAGAGGTATGCTAACTTAACTTGTGTCAACCACAGTCTGTAGTGTAGACATGATCTAGCAATCACCAGACTAGTGTAGACATGATCTAGCAATCACCAGACTCGCTCAACATAATAATATAATTAGGAACTATGTATCCTAGAAGACATTACTTAACTTCTGTCTTTTGGCTGAAATTATACCCCTTTGTATTCCTCCCAATTAGCTAATTCACTTAGATCCTCTCAGAAATTGGCTTTCTTTTAGAACCAGGAGGATTTCCAATTTTGTAATATTAATTGCTTAGTTACTGAAATATAACTCAATTTAAATTCTTCTTCTTTTAACTTGGGTTCTTTTGTGTGAATTAAATGTCTTTGATAGAATGTAACTTTTTTTTTGTTCATTGTAGAAAGCTGAAATAAGTAAGAGGGAAGAATTAATTCATCCATATAATACTGAATCCCCCCTCAAACATATTAATCACAAGCTGAATGAAAACACACAAGGTTTGAACGCACAGACTCCCATATCTGTCACTTATATTGTCACAACATCTTTGATTTTGAAAAAGGAGCCCCATGCAGTGAAACAAAGTCAGATTAAAAGTGATAGAAAGAATGTAATTAATATTTTTCATACTGCCACCACATAGTTCAAACAAAGGAAATACCAGAGATCCAGATTCTCTGCTTTTTCTTACGTGTAGTGGGGCCTAGTCTGACAGCTAAGACCAGAATGCATGAGATCTGGACACCCTGATGCATGTTTCCTCCATTCTGGAGACACACTGGAAGATCCCCTGTCAGAGCTCTGTGAGATTGAACCTTAAGACTCCTGCTGCCAGTTGGTGGTGAGACAAGGAAAGACCCAATGGAAGAGGGCTGTGTGGATGCCCTGGATCTCAATAGATGCTCCAAATCTTCACTTTTGGGGCTTGAAACCCCTACCTGCTACCCAGGGGTGGGCGGGGGGGGGGAACCCTATCCTGATGTGATGGTGGTGAGGAAATTAATGGTCCATCCTGCCTGCTATATGAATTTTCCCCAAAATAAGAAGTCTATGGCTCCTAGTTCGCATCCAGTTATATAGACACAGACCTCCCTCATCACAATTCTCCCATAATTTACATTAACAGTAGCATTT
The DNA here is from genome assembly GCA_007922155.1 of Mesoclemmys tuberculata. NCBI lineage: Eukaryota > Metazoa > Chordata > Testudines > Chelidae > Mesoclemmys > Mesoclemmys tuberculata. The sequence goes on along the minus strand of ML675604.1, from coordinate 30,267,745 downwards.
TATACTCACTTTCCACAGATGTAAATAACTACAGAAAATGCATGACAGAACTAGACTCGTATCAGGAGGTCAGTTTTAACGTACTGTGCAGCTTCAGTTATTTGCATGTCATTTTTGCTGATTTTGGATTTGTTGATGGTTATTTATTTGTGTTTTGTCATTTCTGTAGGGTCATAGATTCCAAGACTCAAAGAGACCATTGTGATCATCTAGTCTGTCCTCCTGTATAACACAGGCCATCAAATGTCTCCAAAATAATTTCTAGAGCAGATCTTTTAGTAAAATATCCAATCTGGATTTAAAAATTATAAGTGATGGAGAATCCTCCACAACCTTTCGTAAATTATTTTAGAGGCTAATTACTTTATTTGGAAATTCAACACTATTTACCCTACAAAAAAAAGTCATCATTTGACTTCTTTTATTTCTATTTCTCCTTCCTGATGGTGATTCCCTGAGCTACCCACAAGTTTGATAGCTATTTTTCATCTTTATAACTATGTCTTTTAAAATATTCAAATGGTGTAATTTTTTTAAATAAGCTGCAACTCAGAAACAGTTGAATCAATGCGTTTCATATCTGTTTGAAAAATTCTCATTAATCTTCAGAGTAAACTTTGCAGATTTCATGCCAGGCTAATTTTGTTCATCAAAGTGTTTTTTGGGATGCGGGGGGAGTGAGTTCCAAAAACAGGGCTTGAAATGGTCCTTTGTGTAACTCTATCTTTAATAGCATTGAGCATGATTTTTAGCTGCCTTGCAGTTTCTGTAAACATTTGTACCAGTGCAATGTATGAAATGTTCCTACTTCAGAATTCTCCTATCTTTTACACCAATGGTTAGCATTCTACCACTCACTTCGTGGAGATGTAAATAACTATACAAAATGTAAGACAGTAGAGAATTAGATCCATTATGTTGGGAAATTAGTTTTATTGTACAGAACAGCTTCAGTTACCCAAAATCTCCTATTTTTTGAGAGAAATTATGTCCCACAATATCTCTTATGTACGCCCTGTGGCCTGAAGCTCTTGAGGGTAAGGAGCTCTCTGATCTCACTTGTTGGTACATAGGGGTAAGAAGAAGCTACTTTTTTTTGCATATCCCGAATTCCAAATGAATGGATGCTCCAAAGGGGAAGGAGCTCTCTGACAGCATCCATTGGTGAATAGGGTGAAGTATGACTACAAAGAGAGCTTTGTTTGCATAAACTTGTACACAAAATTTCTCCAGTGACACTCTGGGAATCACCATAAATTTACACAAACCCAGACGTGGTTGGGTAGTGGAACTGAGTTGACAGAGAAAAAGACTCCTATCTTGAAGCAATGATTCTGCTTATGGGTTTGTAATGTAATATTTCCCTTTTGTTGGGGATTCTATGGTTTTGGAGAGGTCTTTATAGCAGGATGCAGTGCAAACTGTGAGATGTATTGTAAAGAGCTTTCTGATGAGCAATGACAGCTACTTCTTTTAGATAGTAGAGTGCAGAGAGGGCTCTTTTCTAAAGCCTTAAAGAGAAGCAGCAGAGTTGAGAAACCTCCAGTGAAGTTCTCCCTGTTCAGCTACTAAACAAAAATGAAATTGTGCTGAAGTCTCAATTGTGATGTTTCTCAAGGGATTGGAGTTAGATCTGCTTGGCTTGACTGAATTGCAGGACTCTGAGACTATATTGCTCACTGATATAAAACTGTGAGTGGGGTTTAGAGGATGGGGAAGGCAAACTGATGTGGTAAAGGACATTTGCCTACTGAGCTTTCACACTTGTGGTTGGTGCTGACCTAGTCATGCTCAGGTGGCTATATTACACCTGGTCCAATCATCTTCTTGATATTTCACCAAAAGGGATCCTGTGTGGTCGCTACCAAAAGAACAAAACTCACTGATCATCATGGTTATAAGGCCTAGCTGATCGTCATGGTTTTTGCAAGATGCATGTACAGGAAATAGTTTAAGAGTTATGTAAAATGCAAACTATTATGTTTCAAAACTGTTGAACTGAAGCATGCCACCTGAGGCAGGGCAGTCTCCGAGCCGACTCAGTCAACACTGAGAACAAGTGACATCCCTTTACACAACCCAGTGTTTATGGCCTGGTCCAGATGCATGTTTGAGCACTGGCAAAGATAAAAGAACCTCAAGGTAAGACTCTGATTAAGAGACTATCAGACTGAGCTGAAGTTAATGAAATGCCTGATTATGATCCAAGACAAAAATCTGGGACTGCATAAGAGAAAAAAAAGGACATGATTTAGTTGGGTTTTGTCCTGCTTGGAGCAGGAGGTTGGACTAGATGACCTCCTGAGGTCCCTTCCAACCCTAATCTTCTATGATTCTATGACACAAGATGTTATCTGTGACAGAGTGCCAGCTTGAGTGTTTCGTGAAAGCTGGATCCAAGCTCTTTGGGCTGGACAAGTGCTGTAAAGACAGACCATTGGGTAAGAAATACCTTATTAGACAGGAAGGTAACTTGTTAAAAGTTTAGGTTCTAGATTGCATTTTATATTTTTCTTTGATCTGTTAACTGGTATTTCCCATCCTTTTTCTTGCTTTTATTTGAATCTTTACCTCAAGCTTTCTTAAATACACTTCAATTTGGTTTTACTACAGACACTTTTAAGTGTCCTGTGCTAAGCAGAGTGTTGAACTCAAGTGAAGCCAGTAAATTGGTGTGCACTGCTTCCATGGAGACAATGGATCAGTGTCCATTTTCCAGAAGACAAGAGACTTGGGGCTTGAGTGTAATAAAATGGGGTGTTTAAATTGCTAGTGTGTAAAAGGAAAGAGTGAGGCTTTGCACAACACAGAGTGGAGCACTTGTTCTGCCTGCAATCAGTGGTAGTGATTCATTCTGGACACCTTGGTTAACCCTGAAAAGTGTCACAGTGGAGAACTGAATTAATAGACTACTGCCAAAATTACCATGGCAGAGTGTTGTGTTTGTCACACATATAGAGATATAGATATAGATTAGATTAGATATATAGTTGCTGTGTTTTTCCAAATTGATGCTGTGTTTCCTTTTCCACCAATTAAGTTTTCTTTGTTTTATACACAGACTTAGTGCTTGAGAATGACTCATAAACTCTAAGGCAGGGGTGTCAAACTCACTTCCTATGGCGGGCCACATTTTAATTAAATTAAGTTAAAGGGGGAAAACCTAAGCACCTAAACACCTAAAACAGTAAAACACATAACTAAAACACATACGCTTAAACACCTCATACTCTATTCCACTTCGCACACTCTGCTCTCCTACTCTCCGCCGAGAAATCTCCCCGCGAGGTTAAATTCGGCGGCAGAGTAGGAGGGTGGACTCAGAGCAGGGACTCACCAGTGCACGCAGGCTCCACCGTCCGCCGTCAAATCTCCCTGCAAGCTTAAATTCGGTGGCAGGGTAGGAGACTCCTACGTCCTTTTCCTTTCTGTTACGAGATCTTGCGGTACCATGCGCTGCTGCGAGATCTCGCACGCTTTTACTGCCGGCACAGATGCTGCAAGCCGGCAGCCCAGATTCGAACCGCGGGCCAGATAACACAAGCTCAGAACCCACCCATCTAACATCGCATCACAGGCATTGGGCATATTTACCACTAGTAGCCAAAGATCAGTTAATTGCCAAATTAGGGTGTCCGATCATACCATTCCCTCCATAAATTTATCAAGCTCAGTCTTGAAGCCAGCTAGATTTTTTGCCCCCACTGCTCCCCTTGGAATGCTGCTCCAGAACAAAGTATTGCCTATTAAGTGCACCCAGGAAAGATAATTAGTGATCCCAGAAATTCTTAATGGGGCTTAAGCAAGTTATATTTGTTACTGTTAGGAGGGACATCATGGAATCGATCCTTGTTACTTCCAACAACTCCGAGCAGAAGGTTTACACTTATTTACACTGAAACGTCTCTCCATTATTTGAAACCTCAGTTATCAAGATGTTTGCAATAGCCCAACATTAATTAGATATTTGGAGTTATATGATATTTACACTCACAGAAAACAATGACATTGTAATTAGTCTGAGACTTAGAGAGGTTGACTGAGCTCTTTATCTTTCTGAAGTAGATAAATTGAGTTCAATACAGTTTTGTGTGATTAGTTTTATTTATTCTTTTTGGAGGAGATCCAGTCTCTCTATTGTCTGTGGAAAAGAAGGGATATCATTTTAGCTAGGCTAAGAAATTGCCTCTCTTTTGGGTGTAGGACTCAGGAGAGATGACTTTTGGGAGTAGAATAGGGCTCAGGAGAGAGGGGATCTTTTTCTGTCTCAGTCAGTGTTGTTGTAATTGTCCCTATAATTTATCCTAATTGTGAGCTCAGTAGTGAGAAGTGAGTAAACATTTATAAAATGTCAGACTAACCTGTAACAATAAATTTTGATGGGAATTGGGTGAAAAAGAGGCAAACTGAATTAGTCATAAGAACATAAGAATGGCCATACTGGATCAGACCAGTATCTTGTCTTCTAACAATGGCCAGTGCCAGATGTGTCAGAAGGAATGAGCAGCACCAGATTAATCCATTCTATGACATCCATTCCTAGCTTCTGGCAGTCAGATCTTAGGGACTCCTAGAGCATGTAATTGTGTCCCTGACCATCTTAGCTAATGACCATTGATGAACCTATCCTCCATGAATTTATCTAATTCTTTTTTTAACCCAGTTATACTTTTGACTTTCTGATCCCTGGATTCAACAAGTTGACTGTGTTGTGTGAAGAAGTACCTTCTTATGTTTGATTTAAACCTGCTGCCTATTAATTTCACTGGGTGACCCATGGTTCTTGTGTTATGTGAAGGAGTAAATAGCACTTCCTTTTTCTCCATATGATTAATAATTTTGCAGGCCTCTGTCATATGCCTCTTTCATTGTCTCTTTTCTAAACTAAATAGTCCCAGGGTTTTTGATCTCTCCTCATATGGAAGTTATTTCATCATCTTCTTCAACGTTTAGCTGAATGTTGGCTGTAGTGACTGCTCACCATTTGGTGTGCTTCTATGTGGCCTCAGGGGCTTGATGGGCCAAAAGTCCAGTGTTGGAACAAACTTGATGCACCCATGTAATAGGACAGCTTGTTAAATGGATCCCCCCTGTAGACTTTTGTGTAACAATTGCATCCCCCCTCCTTCCCCAGAATCCCTCCATCCTCTTTCAGAAAAAAAAACAGGACACACATCTATATCAATAACGGCTGACATCAATAACAGCAGCTACACAACCTGGGCAAGTGGGGAAGGGCATGCGGCTCCCAGGGTGTGTAGCTGCGGCTGCTGCTTCTCCACCATGGAGCTCTCCCCCACGGGGGAGCCAGCTGTGTTGAGGAATGGTGGGGGGGCTGTTCAGCCAGCGCAGCAAGACACACACGTGGTTGGGGGTGTCTCTGCTCTGTCCGGGTCATGCTCCAGTGGCTGGGGTGAGCTTTGTCTGGTGAGGTGGGCACTGGGGCAGGGGAGGCAGGGCCTCACCATGATGCCTGGAGTGAGGAGGTGCCTCCACCCTGGCTTCCAAATGTTTCCCACAGGTGTGCATGGCCCCAGCCCGTAGGAGGGGGCAACAAAATAAAGCACCTCCACACCCTGCCCCTCCCCCCCCAGCCCTTCTGCCCCCAGCCATGCTCCTGGCTCTGCCCCAGGACTGGGGACACTCCCTATGCCTGCCTGACCATCCAGACACTTCATCCAGGTGCACCTCAGCTGCTTCCTCCCGGCTCACTCTGCTGTCTGCTCAGCTGGCACCACCATCAGCACCAAACCCCTAAGCCATCAGGGCTTTCCTCTGGATCCCTGCACGTGTGAGTCCCAGCCCTCCCTTCATCATCCCTGCCTGTAACACCCTGTCCCCACTCAAATGCATTACCCCCTCCCCATACAGTGAACATGATAAATCTGTCAAATACAATACACAGCACCATCTATAGGCCTTAGACACTAGAGCAATTGCTATAAATATAATTACTATACGTATTACTGTTTTTTGCACACAAAAAAAAATTGCGCCCCTCCACAGCCCATCTCATGGGTGCACCCCCCAGTTTGAGAACTGCTATAATAAGGGGTCTGCCTCTGGCCACCTCCATCACTTGGTTGGTGGAATTTTATCCCAGATGTTACAAGCCACTCGGAGAATGGCATTCACTGGAACATCTTGTGGCATTCTGGTGACATGTCCGAAAAGTGTAAGACATCAGCAGCAGACAATGGTCTCAGTAGTCTGTAGACCGCAGCGACTGCAAATGTCTGTGTTATGAATGAAGTCATTCCACTTTATGCCCTATATTTGGTGGTGGCATTTTGTGTGGAAAGCCTCCAGCTTGTCCATGTTTCACAACCATACAACAGTATGGAGAGGATACAGATTGAATAGATCCTGAACTTGTTTGTCATGCCGAGATTATGTTGATTCCATATTTGTAGTAAATGATCCATGGCCAATGCTGCAATGCCAATCCTGTGAAGAACCTCCATATAAGAGTTGTACTCTACGTAAGACTATCCAATAGATAAGATTCTGCAAACCAGCGGCAAGACCAGTAGTTCCATTTAGTTGTATTCTATTCTATATATGTTGTTACAGTGCCCTCATCACCCATAGTATCTATAGTAGTGAAGCAACCAGGTGTATACGAGCATGGGTGATGTGTATAAGTGGCTTGGGAAGGCTTAGGCTGGCTATGCTGGAGGCAAGAAATTCCTGATGCAGTCTGGGTCACCTCCCTTTGGAGGTGCGCTGGCCCACCACCTTTGGAGCTCTGTTGCCAGAAGATCTTTAGAAGTGGGAGGGGCCACCAGTGCCCAGACCATGGCCCTACCCACAATCCACCCCGAGGGCCTCCTACTTCTCAGCCACTTCCTCCAAGGCCCCGCCCTCACTCCACCTCTTCCTGTCCCTTCTCTGCCTCTTCCCCTGAGTCCCTCCGCCTGCTGCTTGCTCCTTTCCACCCCTCCCCAGAGTCCCCGTCTCTCACCCTTTAGGTAGGAAAAAGGTGGGAGGGCATAGCCCTGAGGCCATGGCCAGCTGTCAGACTCCTCCTCCTGCAGCGTGCGCTGATGCTGGAGCAACTCAGCTAAGGGACTTCGGAACAGGGGGGATCAGGCGGTTACGCCCCATCACTTTTAAAAGAGGACGGGTCTCAGAGGAGGGGATGGAGAGATGCGAGCAGTGGGAGGAGCCTCAAGGGAAGAGGCAGGTGGGAAGAGGTGGAGTGAGAGCAAGAAGAGGCAGAGCAAGAGTGGGACCTCAGGGGAAGAGGCAGAGTGGGGGCAGGACCTCAGGGGAAGAGGCCGAGCAGGGGCAGGGCCTCGGGGGGGCAGGGACACAGTCCAGATGCCGGTGGCCCCCTCCAACTTCTAGGAAGCTTCTGGCATGCTCATAAGCCTCCCCAAAAGAAAGAGTCTTGCGCTGCCCATGTATAAGAACCACATCTTGGTTTCATAGATAAGACATAAGTGTTATAATAACGCAGGACCTGCAGGCCCATATGACCTCAGGCCTATATGACAATTAGCTTAACATAACCAAGGCCTAACTTGGCATGAATAGCTTGCAGTAAGGAACTGATTCATGACCTTAAGTCACAAGATAAGCATGATCATAAACAAAAGTTATGTGCTGGGAAAAGGTGAAGTACAGAAGCATGAGAACATACTGTTGGAATTTTAGGGAAAATTTAAAGGATGCTGCGTTTACTGAACACTTTCATGTACTAACTGCAGGTATACCATGGCAACTAATTTGCATAAATGCTAATGAATAACATAAATAGCTAATTGATCTATTTAAGTTTGGGATCCTAATATTATTGAGGTGTTGAAGTACATATTAGGAAAAGAGGCTGAAACCATTATTGAATATGTGTAAGATATGATAGGCTTTAGTGTAACTCTTCTACAAAAGGTGATACCAAGCCTGTGGGTAGTGGGATATATTGGAACATGCTGACTTGCTGACCATGCATGGATCACCTACTTTGTAGTTCTCTGCAAAGGATGATGTAAATAATGCAAGCTCTGGACATGCTGTATTGGCTCTATCTCCTTTGCTACATTACTGCTGGTTTTGCTAATAAAATTTATAATGTTACTAATCAGATAATATATAAAGGATTGTTTCTCATGTGTTCCTCAAGGTCCTCAATCTAACAGTTTCACTACGGTAGCTGATCTAGAGGTTGAATCCTCTCAGACCACTGCATGGTGGATAGAATCAAATTCCCGCTGACAGATTAGCCTACAGTAACTTTGTTACATATTTGCTATATATTGTGAACAGAATTGCTGTGCTATAAGATTACATTTATTTTAAGTCCTCAAAGATGCCCAAGTGAACTATGCCACGTTTTTTATGTGAAAAATACAACAGGGCTTGGGTTATTGAGAAATATCCGGATGGAACTAAACTAGATACTGTAGCTCACCACTTGTTTTGCTTGTGCAAAATCTTCTAATTTAAGTCTGCACTGCGATGTGAGTAGAAAACCCATTGAAGAAAGAAATAAGTAGTAGCAAATGGAAACATATGTGCATAAGTATTATCAGAAAATATACAGATGGATTTAATATGCTGAGATCCCAAATAATTATAGCTGTACAACCCAACTGAGAGATAACTCAGATAGTTTGCATGTACTTTCTTTTATATAGAGGATGATGTTACTCATTTAACTAAATGATTTGAAAAATTTATAAGCCTCTTAAAATAACCACAAAGAAGTCCTCAATTCCCCACAAGTAACTTCACCAATATTGTAAATAAAGGTGGTCAAACAAAACATTTTTAGCTGAAAAGTTATCTTTTTAAAATATTAAATTTTTGCTTTTCACAAAAAGATTTCTGCCTTTGAAATTATTTTATTGAAAGTATTATTGAAAATGTTTTCAGACTGGTTACTGAAATTTTTCAATTAAAAAAATAAAGATTAAAAAAAAAGTTCATGACAACTTATAGAAATGAACCCTTCTGAAATTTCATTTTTGTGAATAATCTTTTCAACAATTTATTGTCTTGTAATAATATATTTTGATTGAATTAACAATAGAATATATCATTTACCTCCCTCACTTATTTCTTGTCTTCCTTGAATGAAAATAGAAGACTCAACTTCAAATCACTGGACATAACACACTTTTGAGGGTCTGAGAATGAGTTTCTGATCTTTAGGTGAGATTTGGGAGGGACAACTCATCTGCTGGGAGCACCTGGCAAAAGCAAAGCAATGATTAGTGTTAAATTAATTAATTACAGAAGAGCTTTGCAGAGCCACCTAGAGTCTTGTTTGTGTCTGGGTCCTGAGACCAAAGCTAACAGTAAAGGGTTATAAAAGGACCTCAGAAAACTAGGGCACTGGGCAACAAAATGGCACATGAAATTCGATGTTGTTAAATGCAAAGTAATGCTCAATGGCAAACGTAATCCCAACTATACCTACAACATGATGAGCTCTAAATTAGCAGCTACTACTCAAGAAGGAGATCTTGGCGTCATCATGAATAGTTCTTTAAAAACATCTGCTCAATGTGCAGTCACAGTCAAAAAAGCTAACAGAATGTTAGGAACCCTTAAGAAAGGGATAGATAATATGACAGAAAATGTCATAACGCTACTATATAAATCTATGGTACACCCATACTTCGAATACTGCATGCAGTTCTGGTTGCCCCATCTCAAGGAAGATGTATAAGAATTAGAAAAAGTACAGAGAAGGGCTATAAAAATTATTAGGAATATGGAACAGCTTTCATGTGAGGAGAAATTAAAAAGATGGATTGTTCAACTGGGAAAAGAGATGACTAAGAGCTAGTATGACTGAGGTCTATGAAATCATAAATTGTGTGGAGAAAGTGAATAAAAAAGTGTTATTTACTCCCATCACATAACACAAGAACCATGGGGCAACCATGGAAATTAATACTCAGCAGGTTTTAATTAAACATAATGTACATAATGCACAGTCAACCTGTGGAACTTGTTGCTGGGGTTGTTATGGAGGCCAAAAGTATAACTGGGTTAAAAAATGAATCAGATAAATTCATGGAGGCTAGGTACATCAATAACTATTAGCCAAAATGGTCAGGGACATAAACCCATGCTATGAGTGTCCCTAAACCTCTGATTGTCAGAAGCTGGGACTGGATGATAGGGGATGGATTACCCAATAATTGCCCCTTTCTGTTCATTCCTTCTGAAGCGTCTGGCATCAGCCCCTTTTGGAAGTCAGGATCCTGGGCTAGATGGACCAATGGTCTGACCCAGTATGGCCATTCTTATGGATATACAATTATGCTTTACCATAGACACTTATTAATTATAGTGCAGTAAATAAAGACAATCCCAAATACCCTCTCTACTCCAACAGAATATAACACTTTATTGTGCAGAGCATCGAAATACAGTAAGTAATCTTTACTTACATAATCTTTCGTTATTATATAATTACATAACATGAGGCAAAATGTTACTGTCCAGACACAGAAGTTGACTTAAATGGAAAGGCTGGCGGTGTAAAGTTAGCCCATGATAATTACATAGGTACACAATTCACAATGATTTAACATCTGTGTAGGAAGGTGCAGTGGCCTTCCTCTGAGGCTGGGCCCAAGGAAGGGCCGCAGCCTCGAGCACAGGCCGACAAAGGGGTAGGAGCCCAGTCTGTCCGGCAACCCAGGGGTCAGACAGAGATAAGTCCAACCGGCTGGCCAATCCCCCCGAAGAGGGGCGGGATTTCTGCCAGAGATGGGAGGATAAAAGGCAGGGCTCGCCGCTCACTGAGGGACCGGCTGCCAGTGGGTGCAGACATGCCTTCCCGCCAGCTGCAGCACCGGCCTGACCCCAGCTGGGCCGAGGCCCAGCACAAGGCCTTCCCTGAGCCAGAGTGCTGGGAGCGGCCCCACCGCCCAGGGCTCCAGGACTGGGTAGGGCCCCCTGGCCCTAGGGAGTGGGCCGAGCCCCTGGACACTCTGGGGTGAGAGACACCCCCCAAAGCCGGCCTTGACCTGGACGAGCTGCTGGCCGCGGAGCCCCCAGAGGCAGGGCTTGACTTGGACAAGCTGCCCGATGCCAAAGCACCCCGGGGATCCTGTGACCTGGAGGAGCTGCCCCTCGCCGAGGAGCTCCCTGCCCTGCCGCCCATCAACGAGGAGGGCCTGCTAAGCCTGCCGTGGGCTGTGTATCCAGCTGACTCCAAAGACCCCGAGGAAGGAGGTACCTGGGAGTAGGGGGAGGAAGTGGCCCAGGGACAGCCATAGTTGTGGCTGTGGCCAGGGGCCCATCACAGTCGGCGTGTTGCGGTGGAACCCTGCCGGCATAGTGGCCACGCCTGTGCCACTGCTAGGGCCCTGGGCTGGGATGCAGTGAAGTCGGGTGGGCCTGCGTCCACCTCCCCCTTTCCTGGAGACCCGGGGAATCCGCATTCACCCCAGGTTGCTGGAGTGAGCCACTATTTGCTTGCCTGACCTGCCGCAGGCAGGGGCCATTGACTGCTTGCTTGCCCTCCCTGCCACGGGCCGGGTCAGTGGACTACTGGTTTTAGCTAATTCCCCCGCTTTTTTCCGGAAGGTGCAGTGGCCTTCCGCTGAGGCTGGGCCCAAGGAAGAGCCGCAACGACCAGCCCGGAGTGAACGCTGGGTTACAACCTGTTATAGGAGTTAGTATGAGATGTTGCAGTATAACTGCTTTTATGCTCAACAGGACAAAATTAGATCCTCGTGAGAGTAGAAATGATTGCTGTGGGCATTTAAAACTGTCAGCTCATCATCTGACAAAGATCAGCAAAGCCAACAAATCTTAGGTATACATCAAGAGAGTAATAAAGCACAAATTGGATGCAATCATTATAGTACTATACAAGGAGATGGTGCGTTTTCAACATAAATCTTTCAAGATTTTCTGTAGTAAATGTGAAAGAAAAGAACAGTTTCAGCATAATTAGCTGAGGCATTGGACTGTCCTCCTAATCCAGAACATCTGATCACCCTATGCTCACTGGAGTACCTAAGTACAGCACAGGAGCATGCAATTACTATATACAGTGCCATTATTTCAGAAAGGACCTGCATGGTGGAACTAATGCAACCCTGCTGTATCACTCAGAGTCATCAATTAGATTTGCTCCTTTGAGAAATTAGCCCCACAATTGCTTTTTCTAGCTTTAAAGACTTTTCTTCCAACAGAGAATATCTGACCTCTGTCAATTCCTAGTTTCAGCTGGTGCCTGGCACAGAAATGACAAAATTCCACAAGAGTTGCTATTTCCTCCTGAGCTGAACATCCTAAAAATCACCAAAACATGCCTACTCTTTTGAAATTTCTGTTTTGCAGACTCATGAGATTCAGATAGTTAGGAGAAGCATCCAAACTTTTAGGTGCCTCTCTTAAGCCAAATTATGAACCTTTTAAGATGAAAAAGAATGTAAGAATTCTTACAACTATTGAGTGATCCATCCCCTGTCATCCAGTCCCAGCTTCAGGCAATCAGAGGTTTAGGGCTACACAGAGCATGGGGTTGTGTCCCTGACCATTTTGGCTAACAGCCATTGCTGGACCTAGTCTGCATAAATTTATCTAACTCTTGTTTAATCCTTGTTTAACTTTTGGCTTTCACAGCATCCCCTGGCAATGAGTTCCACAGGTTTAATGTGTGTTGTGTGAAGATATATTTCCTTATATTTGATTTAAACCCATTGCCAATTAATTTATATGGGTGACCCATGGATTTTGTGTTACTTGCTCACTTTCTCTACACCATTCATGATTTTATAGACTTCCATCATATTGCCCCTTAGTTGTCTCTTTTCCAAGAAGAATAGTTCCAGTCTTTTTAATTTCTTCTCACTTGGAAGCTGTTCCAAACCCCTAATAATTTTTGTAGTCCTTCTATGTACTTTTTCTTTTTGTAGCTGTTTTCAGAGAATTAGCCACTATAACTTCAAGATCTCCTTCTTGAGTGGTAGCAGCTAATTTTAGAGCCCATCACTTTGTATGTATTGTTGGGATTATTTTTTCCAGTATGCATTACTTTGCATTTATCAATGTTGAATTTCATCTGACTTTTTGTTGTCTAGTTCACCCAGTTTTGTGAGATCCCTTTGTAAATCTTTGCAATCAGCTTTGTGCTTAACTATCTTGAATAATTTTGTGTCACCTGCAAACATTGCCACCTCACTGTGTACATGTTTTTCCAGATCATTTATGAATATGTTGAATAGCACTGGTCCTGGTACAGCTCATTGGGGAACCATGGAATTTACATCTCTCCTCTGTGAAAACTGACTCTTTATTCCTTGCCTTTGTTTCCTATTTTTAGGTAGACATTGATCCATGAGAGGACCTTCCCCCTTATCCTATGACTGCTTATTTTGCTTAAGAACTTTTGGTGAGGGATCTTGTCAAAGACTTCCTAAATGTCCAAATACACTGTATCAACTCAATGACTTTTGTCCATGTGCTTGTTGATGCCATCCGAGAATTCTAATAGATTGATGGGGTATGCTTTCCCCTTTCAAAAGCCATGTTGACTCTTCTTCAACATATCATTTTCCTCTGTGTCTGATAACTCTGTTTTTCCCATAGTTTCAACCAATGTGCTTGGTACTGAAATTAGGCTTACCAGCCTGTGATTGCCAGGACTGCCTCGGGAGCCTTTTAAAAATTTGTATTATATTTCCTATCCTCCAGTCATCTAGTACAGAAGCCTATTTTAAGTGACAGGTTACATGCCACAGTTAGTAATTCTGCATTTTCATATTTGAGTTCCTTCAGAACTCTTGTGTAAATACCTTCTGGTTTTGGTGACTTATTGTTTAATTGATCAATTTGTTCAAAAATTTCCTATAGCAACACCTCAGTCTGGGACAGTTCCTCAGATTTGTCACCAAATGTGGGAATCTCCCTCACATCCTCTTCAGTGAAGACTGATGCAAAGAATTCATTTAGTTTCACTACAACGGTCTTATTTTACTTGAGCGCTTCTTTAGCATCTTGATTGTCCAGTTGTCCCAGTGATTGTTTGGCAGACTTCCTGCCTATGGTGAGCTGAATTTTTTTTTTTTTGCTGTGAGTTTTTGTATGTTTTGCTACATGCTCTTCAAATGCTTTTTGACTTGCCTAATTGTACTTTTATACTTGACTTGCCAAAATTTATCATTTTTTCTGCTTTCCTCACTAGGATTTGATTTCCATTTTTTAAATAATGTCTTTTTGCCTCTAACTTCTTCCTTTACTCTGTTGCTTTTCCTTGTTTGGGAAGTATAACAAACAGAAATAACAAATCTTTTTTATATAGGGTATACATTTAGTTTGAGCCTCTAATATGGCATTTTTAAATTGTTTCAGATCGCCTGCAGGCATTTCATTTTTGTGACTGTTCCTTTTAATTTTTGTTTAACTGACTTCTGCATTTTTGTGTACTTTCCTTTTTAGAAGTTAAATGCTACTGTGGTAGGTTTCTTTGATATTTTCCCACTACAAGGATGTTAAATTTAATTACATTATAGTCACTATTATCAAGCTATTTGATTATATTCGTGTCTTGGTCAGATGCTGTGCTCCACTTAGTACTAAATCAAGAACTACCTCTCCCCTTGTGGGTTCCAGGACTAAGTGCTCCAAGAAGCAGTCATTAATGGTGTTTAGAAACTTTACCTCTGCATCACATCCTGAGGAGACATATACGCAGTCAGTACGGGGATAGTTGAAATCCCCCATTATTATTGGGTTTTCTGTTTTTTTTGCCTCATCTCCCTGAGCATATCACAATTATCACCACCATCCTGGTCAGCTGGTGGGTAGTATATCCCTACTGTTATACTCTTATTATTCAAGCATGGAATTTATATCCATAGAGATTTCATGGTACAGTTTGATTCCTTTAAATATTTTTACTATATTTGCCAGTATGCTTGCTTTCACATATAGTGCCATTCCTCCACCACATCACAATCTGTCATTCCTATATATTTTGTACCCTGGAGTTACCATGTCCCATTAATTATCATCATTCCACCTAGTTTGTGTGATATCTATTAAATGAGGAGATTAATATAATACCAGGCACTCAAGTTGACCCATCTTTGTATTCAGGCATCTGGAATTTGTATACAAGCACTTATAAAATTTTGTTAATATTTAGTTGTCGGCCTTCATCTGATGTAATTGAATGGGACTCTTTTTTTCATTTAACTACTTTTCTTCAGTTCCTACGTGTACTTTATCAATTTATATTTACTTATCAGTTATTATTGTCAAGATGGAATATTTCACATGATCTGCACTTAATAATTAACAGTAATAATAATGCTAGTACTTGATGCAACAAAATATAAGATACCTTTCAGTGGAACTATTCTCTCTGAGTGAGGGAATCTAGTCCTATAATAGCTAAAAATACAAAAGTATAAGGAATGTTAATATTATTTACTAGGCATTCAAAGGAAAAAAACAACTTTAATAATGGACTCTGGGGACTTATAGGTATGTCTAGCCAATTTACTGTTTCTTCCTTTACTCTTTAAGAGCAGATATTTACTGGAAAAGCAACATAATGAAATCCAGCTAGCTGGGGAGAGTTCAGTTTCGGGGACTTCTGTCCCTGCTAGCAAGTGACTCAGATGATAAATTGCAAGTACTAATCACCAGAGTGATGCCTGGCAGGAACTAGAGCTGGTTTTGTTCAGTACGTTTTAATTAAAAAGAAAATTATAAACCTTTTTTAAATTTTTAATGGAAGAATGCTGTAGGAAGAAGCAGTCAGAGGGCAGAGAGGAGGGGGAAGTTTTCTTAAAGGTCATGAGGCTCTGTCATCTATCAATCACAATTAAAAAAGTCTTAAAGGAGACAAGATGATTAAAAAAAAAGAAAATAAATAGAATCTGATCATTCATCAGGCTGATCATTTTAATATAATCTGCCAGGGTCTGGTGAATTTGCCTCTTTCAGCACTACATTTATGTTTTACTTTCAAGGCCTTTATGCAGCAAGTGTATAAGTCATATAGATGTACTACCAAATACGATGGAATTGGGGGATGAGAAAGGCTGTATGCCATGGAGAATTGGTAAGGAGAAATAAAGTACTAGTTGATTGGTTTGAACCAAGTTCAGGGTGGTTATGACCGAAAGCCATTACCATCTGAATTTTATATACTTGTTGGAAAAGAGCCAGTGGTCTTGATCCAGCATAAAGGCATTCGCATAAGAAAAATGAGACATACTTAGCACCACAGTAGGTAGTCACAGCAGAGATGCCAAGGACCAAATGAGTGTAAAGACTTGAACAATCTTTCTACCTCCAACTCTCACCACAATGTGCATCCAAGTCAGTGATGCACATTGACACAGTTGTGGGGGGCATGTCTCTGTCTACACTATACCCCTTCTGTGAATAAAAACAGGACTTCAATCTATCAGAGCTACCTGAGAGTTGATATCAAATCTCTGAGCAGAGGATGTCCAACCAAATGGGAATGAGATGAAAGTCCTGGCATAGGCCAGTCACAGTACACTCACAGGAAGCTCTGGCAAGGTTGATTTAGGCCTGGTCTACACTTGCCACAAAATTCAGTGGCAATCAACGGAAGATATGCAAGTTACACAGAGTAGCTTGCATATCTCCCCTCGACTTCCTAAATTAGAATGAATGTGGCATCCCCACTAATCTGTGCCGAGGGGAAGTGCCCTTCTGTTGATGCAGTGTAACTTTTTTTCCAGGAGTGGATTTATTAAGTCGATTTCCGAAGTGATTGAATGGGTCTCCACTTCCATCACTTGATCCTGAAGAACTGATCGGATGGTCAGCGAAGACATACCCTTAGATACGCATGATGACTTTCGTAAAGAATAAAATTTATTTAAAGATACAAATATATAAAATAATGCTGTGGAAATCTAAGTTCTAAGAGAGAGATATTGCAACAATAACAACTATAATCCCAATCCTGCAGACTGCTCCACACAGGCAATCCCTTCCTTTCATTTTAATCAGTTAGGAGAATTAAGACCTAAATGTTCGTGAAAATCAATATTTGAAAAATATGGATGAGGCTCATATGTTGTTTTTAGGTACTTGAATAAATGTCCTGCTCTTCAAAAGTATTAAATCAACAGAAACTGTTGCATGTTCAACAATTTGAAAATCAGGCAATGAAGAGAAGCAGGGTGACAGTCCAGAGTTAGGAAACTAGCTCAAGTAGTTTGATCTGATGCTTTGCGTGTGACCTTGGTCAGGTCACTTAGTCTCTGTTTCTCAATTCTCCATCTGTAAAATGGGGATAATAGAACTTTCCTAGCTCAAGGGGGTTTTGTAATGGTAAACACAATAGATTGAGAAGTGCTCAGATATTATGGTGGGTGGTAGAAGAACACATAAGTACCTAAGATTAACAGAAGTAGTTAAAAGATTAACTCACTTTTCTTATCTTTCAGCTTATTAATATTTGTATTACCATAGAGCCTAGGAGTCCCAGTCATTGACCAGGACCCCATTTTACTAGGCACGGTACAAACAAAGAGCAAAACTCTGGCCCAAAGAGCTTACAATCTAAGTTGTGTTAAAAATATTTTATTCCAGAATCACTTTCTTATATTTACATTGAATGTATTTTTTAACTGTAAACACAAATTAAATCTGACAGAATTAATGGATTTAGCATTTATTTGCATTCAACACTCTACTGGTACTTTTTTTCAAAGATAGGACTTTGGTTATGCTAATAGCTTATAAACTTGGAAGATGCACCCCATAACCACTGTATTAAACAAAAAGTCAATATGACAGCCTATGCTATCCTATAAGTATGCTAACATATTGATGTTACAGGTGAAACTATAACTAGTTGCAGAAATCATTACTGAGCCTTGTGGGAGAGGTGGGGGAACCAATGTGTGCTTATCAGAGCATGATAATTTCTAGGTTTGGCCAAAAAGCTCTATGACATGACTGACTGCTGTTTTACACCAGCTGAGGATTCAGCTATATATGCTTATTTGAAGCCCATCAATACTATAAAATATTGCCTTTTCAAGACCCTCTGTTGTAAATGGCTCTATTTTGGTGAACAGTGACCTGAATTTGCTTTCAATATTAGTGATGTACAAGTCTGTTAGTGAGATCAGACACATATGAACTCCTGAGGAACATGAACCATTGAAATGAGTGAATATGGATTCATACCATGTTAGTGGGGTAATAACTTCGCTACTGCTGACCCATATCCTTGAGGCCAGCAGCTAAAGACTGTCTCTTAACCGCAATCCTGTGTACCACATCTTTATTACATCTCTTTGATGGAATAAACCCTTTATTCACACAGTTGTAATGATCTTTGTACAAGGTATGCCTTGTCATGTATCATCTGAAAGCTTGTAATTTGCTGGTCAATATTGTCCTGGTGAAATTTGTGTGGCAACATTGTATGTAGAGGTACGAGTTTCCCATGTATGATGTTAATGCATGTTCCAAGCCCCACAATCCTGCCCAGGCAGAAGTCAGGTCTATCCTAAACAAAGGAAGAAATATGCGCTTGCCTAATTTGCATTTACGCAGTAAAGAGCATCATCACGCAGAAAGGAAAAACAAAGGAAGTTCACACAGATCGAAAAAAACAGTGAGGAATAGTCTTCTATATAGACTCTTTGTCTTAGCTGGAAATATTTTTCAAGAAGGGGACTGAAAGTATAAAAAGAAGGGAAATACTTCCCAAGATAATCCTCTCTCTCCCTACCCACCTCATTCTCTGCTTTTGAGAATACAAAAGGAAACAGCCATTGGACTCTGGGTGAGGAGTTTTGACCTGAAGAGACTGACTAGTAACATAGCAGGAAACATGTGGTCAAAAAGTTTGTTTTGCAATTGTTACTTTCTTAACTGGATACTAGTAAGTATTTTATCTTTATTTTTCTTGTAACCATTTCTGACTTTTATGCCTCATTTCTTAAACTCATTTAAAATCTTTCGTTGTAGTTAGATAAAACTTGTCATACAGTTTTATCTAATCCAGTGTGTTTAAATTACTTTGGCTGGGTAACTATTTAAGGTAATAAAATAGCATATTATTCCCTAAAAGAAATAACAGCTGGGCATTACTGGACATGCATTTCAGAGGGACAATCTGGGACTGGGGCAATTGCAGGCGTCACCCTGCAATATAACAAAAGCTGGTGAGAGCCAGGGTGTATCTGGAAGGCTGCAGTTACACACAGGCACTCAGGGTGTGGCTTTCATGGTGGAAGGCTGTTTGTGAGCAGCCCAGGTGGGAGCTACTTCAGCAAGCATTGTAAAGCAGCCAAGTTTGCAGAGCAGGGGTGACACAATTCCCCCCTGGTATGCCACAGTCTCCAATTTCATTTTTTAAACCAAGTTTAGAAAGACCCTTTCTTTTAAAGTCAGGCTTCAATCTGCACTGGCTGTTGGAGACAGGGAAAGTCTCTGCTTTAAATACTGTATTTAAAGAAAACAAAAGTTGGATGTTTCCAGCCTTATTAAAAGCGAACACCCTACAATTACGCACAGCCAGCTTTATCCATGTAATTCCATGGTTCATAAATAACACAGATGTCATAAAGAACTTTCATTTAAGACCATTAATTCAAAATAACACCTTAATGCTGCATGCAGTTGCTCGTGGAATGAACCATTCCAGTAGCAACTCACTATTACTTGTTGCTGAAACTAAAAAACAAAATAAAATCTTCCCCCAAAGAAGCCAGAATACATTTAATTTCTTTTAAGAACAAGTTTGTGTAGATTCCTGCTCCATATTTGACAGCAGAGAGCAATGATATGAAAAGTGTTAGTAGTGCTGACCATTCATTTTTCCCTGAAAAATAGACAACTGTGATACATCATTGGAGAATATAGCAAAATATCACAAGTGATTTGCAAAAAAGAGCTGTCTGCTGCCACAATTGTGCTCTGTATTTTGAACACAAGACAGGAGAGTCTCATGTTCATGAAAAGTGATCACATCTACAACTGCCAAGTGACATTTTCAAATTCCACCCTTTGCCTTAGTTATAGTATAAAGTTATCTGTTGCAGAAGATATTGCCCCTGTTCTGCAAACATCTTAAATTGCTCCCTTTGAAACTATGCAATTATATGAAGGGTTGGCTGCACTGCTGGGTGGATGGTATCCATTTATCAGGTAAATAATATCTAGACTTAATGGTTGACACCTGCCAAGAGAATGGTTACACATTTAATATGACAGAGGATAAGTTTAAGATGCCAGGATGAGGCTAATGCATATCAAAAAGGACAATGAAAAGCTATAAGGTGAATGGCACACATTGTTAAATGGTGTCCTTGCTTTAAATATTTTGCATGAGGCTGCCAAATGCTATTGAAACACTTTTTCCCGTATCCTCATTTTAGACCATGCAACCAATGAAGCCACAGAGATCTTGATAGAATGTTCCTTGTTGCCATCCATGGAACAGTATCATCATGACATGAATCCTTCAAACAAAGCTGTGTAAAAAATTGCACCTGTGAAGAGGAAAGTGACTAAATTTGATTTTCTTTTTGCAGTAAAGTACCCAAGTTAAAAAAGGAGTTGATTCTTCTGCACGTACTAATCTCTATGCATATTCCACACCTGCGTACATATGCGCACCATGTGCCTGAGATCAGAGATTTCTAGCAAGTAGGTGTCTGTTGGTCTATACCTGCGCAGTTGCTCTCCTTGTTCTCCAAACCAAGAGTATAAAGTGTGGGGTGGACTGATGCCTCTCCAGTTCCTTCTTACTGCTACCTGGCCTGAGTCAGACTCCTCTGTGGCCACAGATTTGTTCGTGCTACCTTCATCTTACTGAAGCTGTAAAGATATGGTACATAGTTTTTAGTATTGTAATCCAGTTAGAATATTTAGTCTTAACAAAGTTAGTATAGTTTAGTTTTCTCTTTGCTTTGAAGTCCCAGGGTTTAGCAATTGTCTCCTACCCCCACTCCTTCTCTGTGAGCCACAAACACCAACACTGCCTCTCTTGTCTGGAAGTGGTTCATCTCTCACTGAAGTGTAGCATTTGTCACATGTCTCTCCCTCGAACCTCAAGAGCTCTAGCTGAGAAAATAGCTTATGGAGAAGACCTCTCTCAGATCCAGGATGAGGAGACCCTCCTCTGCACATTGGCCTCAAATGATGAGCAATGCCCCTCTGAGTATGAACTCATGAAAGGAAGCCAGAGTTGCTAAGCCCAAAGAGTTATCATCCAGGGTTTCTCATGAGAGTAAGGAGCATTCTCATAAACATAAAGACAGATTTCCTTCCAGGTCCACTTCCAAGAGAAGGGATACCTCCCTAATTCTGTCCAAGTCAGGTGAGTGCCTATGCACAGGTCCTCAGTACTCAGGTTTCCTTAGATCCTCTGGTCATGAGGTCAGGGAATGACAGAGAAAGGATCTCTTGGTATCACTGCCAGCTCCAATTTATAAGTCTGATTGGCACCCACCGACACCATCAAAGAGCTCCCAAGTAGACTCTTTTATGGTACCTACACATTCCCACAAAGATCTGCCATCCATGATGACAAGGGTGCATCGAATCTGTTGATCTCAAGTACTGGAATGCTCTGGACTTAGGGAGAAATCAAACTTACACTTTACCAGAAAATATCTGCATCCTTCCTTTTCCTCAATCTTCTTTTGGGTCTGACCCACCTGAGACACATTATGACACCAGAGGAGGAAACTACCTTGAGGAAAGGGAAATGTTTCCCTCCTCATCTCTTTAGCAAGCACTTTCACCAACTGGACTGATGGCAGCACCAGTTGAACAGGAACTGACCTCTTTAGAGGAGTTGGAGGCTCCAGACTAATTTTCACCCCAGGTAGGGAGGTGACTTCACTCAGAGACTCATAAAGGACCAGGGTTCATCCTCCACCCAGATAGGACTACCCAAGGGACCAATGGTACCCATTGCTGTGGGGTCCTTCTCAACTGGTTGACCCTTCATGTTGGCCTTATTGGGGCTCATGGGATCCCTACAGTAAACATACTTTATCGAGAGTTACACTGACTCTCTCCCACACTATACCTACAGCTCTGTCGGAATGTGAGGAAGAGGTGATTGAACTGGATCTGCAGGTACTGACAATGTTATCTGGCTAAATGGAGGAGTTTCTCTTCCTGGACACAACGTAACCAGTCATCCCCAGAATCTGTAGAGATCTCTGCTATTTTAGACTATCTCCTATCCCTTATACCTTTGGTTCAGAGCACGAGGAAAGTAAAACACAGACCAACAGACACTAAATACCAATCTCAGGTGCATGTGTATCCACATGTGGAATACACGTAGGGTCCACACATCTCAAGAACTTTCAGTTTACAGGTGCGCACCCTCCCTTTTTCTTCCCCTTGCCCTTCAATGCGGTTTCAACTACTTTTGCAGTAGTAAGGAAAATGATTTGCTAAAGTTGAACAAAGTGATGCCGGTGACTGTAATGATGCCAGTGACTATAATGACACTATAGTAGAGGAGGTGGGGTGGATAGGACTGGGGAGGAGTGGGACTGTGGGGGGTTGGCAGGAACTAAGGAGGTGAGATAAGGGCCCAGAGAAAAGTTATGGGCACATGGAAGATAGCAGCAAAAACGGGACAGAGACAGGCTAGGGTCACAGGGGCAGAGAGTCTATAACAACTAGCATACACTTCCTTAAAGAACCCAGAATTGAACTCAGGAGTCTTCAGTCTCTACATTCCTTTATTGTGAACTTGACTGGCAAAGTGTGTGTGTCTCATTCCCCTCTAGTGACTATTTTACAGAAAGATAACAGCCTACTACTGTTACCAATTATTTCATTAGCTCAAGTGGTAGAGGTATGTTCTATGGCTCTAAAGGTCCGGATCTTGCTGATGACCCCCTGGGGGTCAATGTGGTTCCTCTTTTTCAGTTTGTATTTTTTTTAAATTAGGAAATTCCATCCATCTATGTTAAAGTTGCAAAGTCAAGCCTTCAAAACCTGAGGAAATGCCAGGATTAAGGTTGCCCATGAAGCCTTAATTGAGCCCTCTTGTGAGTATGCAGTATGATACAATCTATAATTACTTACATGATCACACACTTTTTTTCCACAGGGAAAGAATCAGATTTGTGTGATGGAGACTTGTCTGTACTAAGCTTGCCTCATTTGTTGCAGAAGTTGGAAGGTATGCAGTGAATGAGGCAGGGGATTGACAGAAAAGAAAGGATGTCATGCTTAAGGAAATTGAGGATTCTATCCCTGTCTCTGCCACAGAATTCCTGTGTGATGTCAGTCAAGCTTCACTTAAACTGGACTTTTCAAGGTGTTCAGTAATTGTGTGTTCCTCATTTTCTAGATGTTCAGCGTGTGACACCTGGGACCAGATTTGCAGAAGGGCTGAGCTCTCGCAACTACAACTGAAGTCAATAGAAGTTGTGCTTCGAACATTTAAAGTGCTATAAAATGCTGCTAATTACTCTGAAACACATAGTTTGATTTTTCAAGTCAGGCACATAAAGTTACAGGATTTTTTTTCACAGGTTAGATGTATAAAATGATGATAATAATAATAATCTCTCTGTACCTCAGTTCCCTAGCTGTAAAATGAGAATAATTATGCCATCTATTCTCAGAAGAGAGTTGCAGAGATAAATTCATTACTATCTGTGAAGCACTGAGATGTTATGGTGAGAACACAACAGAAATGCCCATGAGGAAATTTAATAATTCTGTATTCAGTATAAGGTTTGCTTGGTATATGGTAAATAAGGCATGGGGCCACACATTGAATGATGAAGATAAAAACAGATACTGAATTTACTTAGAGGCAGGATTCTGTGGAAAAAATTGTATGAGATCATGTAATTAAAGACTGTACCATAATGCATACGCACAAAGGGAGGTGGGGGGAGCAAAGTAAGGCTACGTCTATACTGATGGCGGCAAAATATCTATACCAGGAGAACAAACAACTCTTCCAGGATAATATGGTGAGGCTTGTTGTCCTGGCTAAAACCAGGAGAATCAGGACAATTTGCCCATCTCTTTGTTAATTACTATGTATCAATGAGCTTACAGGAGAAAAAAATCTATTCTCTTCTGAGCACTGAGAAAAATAAGTCAGAAATAAGGCAACAAGATAAAAGGGACTACACAGGGACAGGGGAAAAGGGTCAATAAAGCTCGCCTTGCTTTATCTGTACAAGGTACAGATCAAAGGAAGAGGTGAAGTAATCTTCTTATATTGTATCATAACCTTGCATCCTACTCTGAGTCATTAGCTTCATGATGAGCAGATATGGGAAGGGGTAAGGCTCTGAAGAACAACTCCATTTTCTCTCTTCTTTGCAAATGAACAACTGAGAACATTCTGGCATGACTTTCTGACTCTCACAGTAGTCGTTTACATTGTTAAATAAATAGGGCAGATTCTGCTCTCAGTTCTTCCATGAAACTGTATAATTGTTTCAATTTGGTTGCACAGATACAACTGAGGCCAGAATGTATCCAAGTTATTCTTCTTGTATTCATCTTATTTATTATTTGTATTACTGTAGTGCCCTGGAGCTTTATTCATGGACCAGGAACTTTTTGTGTGAGGTGCTGTACAATCTCAAAACAAAAAGCCAGTGGCTGCCTTACAACCTTAGTCGAATAGTTTATAGTCCTCGTCTGAGTGACCTTTCCTTATACCCTACTCAAATCTGAAGCATCACCTATAAGTAGTTGCTTCTGGAACAGCTGCATGCAGTGAGAATTTGCCGGCAATCGAAGCATGCTCTTGTGGAGCAAGAATCTTAAACTAAAAAGTGCTTAATGAGAACATTTTACTGTGAATGGTGGGGTGGGTGGTGTTCAGATATATTAATCCACTATGTGGTACATTTATCTGTGGGAGGTTACCATTTCTAAAAGCGACAATGCATTGTAATAGAAAAAAATGGATTGCCCGAAGGATTCTCTACACTCTGTAAGACTTACTGCCTGCCCTATAGGGGGAAATAATTTGCTTTAACATTTTAAGAACAGGTAATTCTGTTTATCTGAGGGGAATAATTGCACATTATTTTCATCATTGGTAATCAATTGTCGCTTTAAATTCTAGTGTCAGGTAAGCATGCTAAATCCCCAATGTGACACATTCTACTGCTTCCCTGATCTTGGTTAAGCAGGATTTACCTCTTGTAATTAATTATTTTGAACCAGATCTTAAGATATAAAGATTAAAATATGCGTGAAATGTGTGAAACATAAACTGAAACTTTAATAGTCCCAACAGGTTGTACAGAAACTTTTAACTAGGCTTAATATTATTAATATTGAAGGAAGCTACCTTGATTACAGAATGTAATCTCATAGACTCATAGACTCATAGGTCAGAAGGGACCAATATGATCATCTAGTCTGACCTCCTGCACAAGGCAGGCCACAAAACCCTACCCATACACATTTATAACAACTCCGAACCCATGACTGAGTTATTGAAATCCTCAAAAGTGAGATTTGAAGACCTCAAACTGCAGGGAATCCATCAGCAAGCGACCCATGCCCCACGCTGCGGAGGAAGGCAAAAGCCTCCGGGGCCTCTGCCAATCCGCCCCGGAGGAAAATTCCTTCCCGACCCCAAATATGGCGATCAGCTAAACCCTGAGCATGCGGGCAAGACTCACCAGCTGACACCCAAAAAGGAATTCCCTGCAGTAACTCAGTTCCCATCCCATC
>ML675604.1:30197580-30241671 GCA_007922155.1 Mesoclemmys tuberculata | reverse complement strand
AAATTTTTTCCAAGACCTTACACACGACAGACGTCAAGCTAACAGATATGTACATTACACAGATACTTGAGAATTCCAGGAACAAATGCAATTGGATGCTGAACGAGCTATGGCAACAATAAACAGACACGTCCACTTGTCAGGCACCAGGAAAAAGCTCCAGCTATCGAAAACATAGCAGCCATAGGCCACTGAGAACACATCGGCCTGGTGCTCCACTCATTGCACTGGCTCCCCATTGAATGTAGAATCCAATTCAAAATCCTGCTATGCAAAACCTCCTAAGGGGCTGGCCCTTGCTATCTAATGGTATGTCTACATTACGAGCTGGGGGTGTGATTCACCTGCTTGTACACATGTATTCACACTAATACTCGCACCACTTGTACACATGCACTCTCATCAAGCTAGCCCAAGTGTAAACAGCAGTGTAGCCCTGGTAACAGGCATAGCAGTGGAGGCACTGCTGGCTCATTTTGAGTTCAGGAGCAAGGGAATCACACCCTTAGCTCATAGTGTAACCCTGGAGATCTCTCTCATTCAGGGGAGAAGAAATGTAGCTGTAAGTCACTTTCACATTCCCTTCCCTCCACTCCATACAAGCATTCCTCAGCTGCAGCTGGGTCTTTGTTTGGAAACCTGAGAACAAAGCCTTAAAGGTGTTTAGGTACCTAATGCCCATTGATTTCAATGGGAGTTAAGTGTCTCAATACTTTTGAGGATCTGGACTTTGCTAATTACCATGGTTTCAAATTATGGCAGATTGTTGAGAGAGGCATTGCTCTAATGGGGCAAATAGGTTTCCGTCTCTTCTTTTCTGCATCAAGACTGCCAAGATGTAGGCTGGGAGCAAATTGCAGTAAAAGCTCATTCTGTTGACATGTTAGTGCTAGAAAGGTGCTTGGATGATTGAGCGCATTCAAAACTACCCTCCCCTATTGAGCCTGGATGGGTCCTGGAGGATGAACAATCACGCCAGTTATGTGTGAAATACCATGCACTCCTGAATCAGTCTTTCAACTAATCAACTGCTGGTGTGCAAAGACTAGATGCTCACCACCTGGCAAATGTTTGGCCAGAAGCATGCCTCACAGAAAGATGTGCAAATGTGAGTGCAGTGCAGATGAGGATCAGTGCCTCGCAGTGGTGTCCCAGATGGAGATGTCACTAATGACGACGTTGATAAATGTTTTCAGTCCTACATGTCAAGGCTAGCTTCCCTAAGATTACCAGATATCAATGTCTTTTTTGTGTATCTATGTGTACATATGTATCTACATAATTTTGGTTTGTCATGTTTGGTGTTCATGGGGGGGAAAGGGGCTTTGGAACAATACTGAACTTGACTCATTTATGATGACATTTTATTACCAACATTCCCAGCAATCAGAGGACCTAGATCTGGGGGCAGCAAATCCCTCCTGCCCTGCTGCAGATGGTAACATAATTGAAATTATGATTGTCAATTTTTTATTAATCAAAAGACACCTCCTTTACCTTTCTACCTCTAACATGCCCACAGAGTTGCACATGCCCCCAGACTATTATTTCTCTTTCGTATCAGTAGTTTGATGGAGTGAGTAACTGCTGCAGTGGTAGAGGCTGGCTCATTTGGAAATTTCTTGGTGGATAGAATTTCCTCTCACCCCAAGGCAACAGCTATTTGTTTCCAATCTCTTATTTGAAATGTAATCCTTGTTCATTCATATCCTGACAGTGGTTTGTTACATCTTAAAGGAAGTTATACGAAAAACATTCTCCATTATTTTTGTGCAGCAATCACTCATACACAGAAAGATGCCATTAACTATCCAAAACAGATAGGACTTCTATCAGACCAGTGCCCGTGATTATGTTAATTCTAACTTTTTTTCTTAAACTTTCATACCATTAGCAGCCCTCGCCTCCCTGCTGGAAGGAATCATTTCCGTCTTGAGCTCATCTCCCACTTTGTCATGCAGTTTATCAATGTCAACGTCTTGCAAAAATGAATAGTGCTGAGAAGCTATTTCAATATTTAATCTTTAGATATGGGACATCTTTAGCTCAGCTTTATCTGAAGTAAATTCTCTTGGGCCATTTAAACTTCCCAGTATGCTTTTGATCTATATGAACTAGAAAAAAATTCTGGACACGAAGAATATTAGTATATTTTGAATTCTTAAAGGAAGAGTCCTCCTGAGTATGTTCTCCAGACAGATCCAGACTTTCTCTGGTGTTGGAAGAGCTTCTCTACATCTGGATTTCCTTGTCATAAAACAGAGCTATATAAATTCCTTGGAAATGTAAGCATCCTCCAGACCTGCTTGATTTCATATTGAGAGAGGAAAAATAATGAATGCAGGGGAATTTTCCTTTAGTTCTTATGAAAAACACCACAGTACCTATAGATTTATGTTTTACTGCCTATTTTTGGAAAACTGACTCACTCTCCAGTTCATGGCAGACTTTCATCCTTCCTACTTCCCATCCATCACCACCCTTTGGATATCTCCAGTGCCTATTGATGCTGTAGAATTCCGAATGTTTGGCCAGCCATACAGGCAGTCCTTGCATTCTTTAGGGATGACACTATTTTCCATAAGCTAGTAATTTTTTCACTGTGAGATGAAAGCAACCCTTTCTGTGATGCTCTTCCATGGTTTCATGATCCAACGCCAGCACCTTGTGCCCAACCACCATTCATATGTGCTCAGAGGCCAACCACAATCTGGAGCCAAATAGTTAAAATACATACCTTAGAGAGGCAAGAATTTACCGGCTCAAAAGTATCTATCTATCTAAACAATTAAAATAGCGTAAGCATAAAAGAATGAAAAAAGTATTATGTTATACATGTATCTAATCTTGCAGGAAAACAAGTTATTGAATTATTTGAGAAATAATGTATAATCATATATTTAATTAAAAGCTGTTGTAATGCATGCGCACAAGAGGAGTGGGAGAGTTTAAAGTTGTACATGAAGCCTTTAGGTCTACCATTTTCTGGCTCTTAGTGCTTAATCATATTGCAAACATTCATAATCTGACTCATCCCTGCCAAAGGATTTGTGTGCACTGATAGAAACCACAATTGCAAGGGCCTGAGATGCATATTAGAGAGACAAGGTGGGTGACGTAATATCTTTTAGTGGCCCAAGATTCATTGGTGAGAGAGACGAGCTTTCCTAGAACCTATATGGCTACAACTCTGCCTCAACAATGTGAAATGTATATGGCACTTGAATTATATTGTATTCTATTTTTTTTTACATTGTCAGCAGTTAATCCCCCTGTTACAATATCCTTCTTACATCCCCAGTTCTCATGGGATTTTATTCAGGGCTTGTTCCAGTCTGGCTGATTTCTTTTTCAAGGATTTTTTCAAATCCATTTCTATCAGTAACATTAGTCAGTTCTGTGCATGATGGAGGCCATTTCCTGACCTCATTTGGGTGCACCAGTTATTAGAGTATTCCTTATCATATAAAGCAGGTCAGCTGAAAAGAGGCACTCATCTTACAATTGCTGCTGAAACAGTCCAATATCCTCCTGGATTGTTCAATAAAATTCAGTAACAAGCCACACTCCCCCAGAGCTTTCCCTTCACTGGTTTTTAAATAGCAATTTCCATTTCATCTCCCATTATGGCAACATTTAGCATATTGTTTTGTCTAATGTGAGTTGTACCAATGGGACGCTGTCCATGTATTCTCTCCTTCATACTGCAACTGAGGCATAAATGGCTGTTGATAGAAATTTTAAGAATTCCATATTTATTGGGTTTGATGAGGTAGTTATTATTCCTGCAGGAGTCATCTTTATGAGGAAAAATAATTAATTCCTTTAGCTGCTGCTTTGTTATTTTGCAGTTAATATCCTTCCAGACAAATTCCCTATTTTGTAATATGCAAAGTCTCCTTTAATATAATATATTTTGCAATTACAGGATAGTTGGCAAACTATAGGATAGAATTTAGATGACTGGGATCTCTTGTGTTCCGTTCCAGGGCTTCTTAATTGGCAGTCAAGTTTTTCATTTCCCTCCGTGTAACAATAACTTTTAATTTTTTTCTGATGCATAGCTTATTACCCAGCCTCTCACTGTGTCTTTGAAGAAAGCCCATGAAATTTATGTTGATGTGACTAGAATTAGAGTTGTGCCAATAAAAAATCCTAAATATAAATCTGCATATATTTTAGAATGAGAAATCTTTTAATTAGGAGAGGTTAAACTGCCATCTAATATTTCCCCCCAACTGCTCTCATATCATTTATTCAATCGCATGAGGTGCATGGTATTGTATAGAGGATTGGGACTATGCACAGTGCATAAGATTAAGTGTTGGCAGGACAGGACGGTAGAGGACATGTTATAACTAGATGTGGATGAACACATATAGATTAGTGGTCAGATTCTAGTCTCTTAGGTCCTCATGTTCAGACGTGCTCAGCTCCCAGGTGCTCAGCATGTCTGAAAATCAGGTCCTAAGGGCCTCATCCTGTTACCACTGAAGTCAATGGCAAGGCTTCCATTGACTTCAATGAGAGCAGGATCTGTCTGAAAGCTCAAGGAACTCTAGTTATGTCAGAACGTGTTGCCAGTCCTCTGTGCTGTCCACCGGTGTGCAGTCTGGCAAGCATGCAGAGCTGGTTCAGGCAGGGATGGATTTGTTCCCTATCTGTTTGAACAACCCCAGGGCAACACAGTGATATTTAGGATATTATGGACACTTATTTTTGTGAGATAATGATGAATTTGTCCCATATTAGGTGGATTAATGAGGGGCCATCTCCACTGAGTGCAGTTAAATGCCAAATCATTGGGTTAGTTATTATATATTCTGCTTAATATCCAAATGCCCTTAATAAAAAATTGTCTCAATTAGAAATTGGACCATAGCTGTGGCCTGTGGAAAAGGAAGAAAGTACAGCTAAACCAACCTTAAGAATTTCTACTGCTTCCTTGGAATGATGTGAAACTACATGAAATGACTGACCATCTTTAAGAAATGCTGCAAATCTTTCCTCCTTAAAAGCCTATCCTCCAAAAGAATGACATTCACAGTATTCACATGGCCTTCTACTGAAAATCCCCCCAAATCCCATGCCTTATTCCAAGCAGAAATTTGACCCATAAAGAAGAAGAGGTGCCAGAGACTCCATGAAGTACATTAGGGACTCCAATATTGCTATTGATTTCATGCTTTCTCTTAATCATCTGTCTGAGATGCTTACTCATCCAGCTTGGTCTACAATTCTTGCCTATGAATTTTTTCCCCTTCCTTCGGATGCTGGCTTCAGATAGTTCCTGCAACTTTGACTTGAAATAGTTCCAAGCCTCCTCTACCTCTAGATCCATGAGTTCTTCAGTCCAGTCCACTTCCCCAACTAATTCCCTTAATTTTTTAAAGTTAGCCTTTTTGAAATCAAAGATCCTAGTCACAGATCTACTTTTGTTTATCCCTCCATTTAGTTTGAACTGAATTAACTCATGGTTGCTCAAACCAAGGCTGTCCCCTACAACCAGTTCCTGTATGAGGTCCTCACTACTCACCAATACCAAATCTAAAATGGCGTCCCCTATTGTTGGTTCAGCAACTATTTGGTGAAGGAATCCATCAGCTATGACATCCAGTAAAATCTGAGTCCTATTATTACTACTAGCACTTGTCCTCCAGTCTATCTGGAAAGTTAAAATCTCCCATAATCACAGTTCACAGTAGTATTTACTTCACTAAAAGCATTAAAGGGGTCTCTATCCACGTCCAAAATCAGATCCTGGTGGTCTGTAGTACACCCCAAGCACCATCCCAGGGGAAACTCTAGTAGTTTTCTTCCTCAATGTGATTTTTACCCAGACAGACTGTCTTATCAATTCCATCACTTCTAATTTCTTTACAGTCAACCTCATCATTGATACACAATGCTACTTCACCACCTTTGCCTTTATATCTGTCTTTCCTAAAGAAGCATATATCCTTCAATACTTGTACACCAGTCATGACTACTATTCCACCATGTTTCTGTTATCGCTATAATATCAGGTTTCACTTCCCCTACCAGTAGCTCTAGTTCCTCCATTCTGTTATCCAGGCTTCTCGCATTGGTATGCAAACATCTTAAATGTTGCTGTTTGGCTTCACCCACATTCCTTACCTGATTTGGCACAGTCATTCTTCTGCCATTATAACCTGTTAGACTGGTAGCTACGCTACCCTTCCTCTTAATATCCAGTCTGCTCCCCACTGCTGTGTCCTTTCTTACTTTATTTTCCTCCCTCTCAATGCTAAAATCAGACATGGAGATTACCTTGGCATCTCCCAAATATCTCCCTCAACTCCGTAGTCTTCTCATCCTGAGGCAGCAGCAGTACAAACTTTACCCCGCTAACATTTCCCAATCCTGGACCGAAGGGACTGTTTCACAATTCAGTGCCTGCTGCCCCTCATAGCATATCACTGAGTGCTAAGAAAGATGCCATGTTAGTCCCACAAAGAGATTTTTTGTTTTTGTGATGTGAATACCTGAACATTAGGAACTGGACTAATGCAATAATTGATTTCATACCAAATCAGATAGTAACAATTTCCAGTCACTATCAAACAGGGATTTATTCCACAATGGTAACTATCTCATTCCTAGTTCCCTGGACCATCCAGTTCCTTTGATTCATATTTTCTTGTTCAAATTCAGTACATAGTTTTTGTCATAATTTAGTTGCAGCAAAGTCCCAAGGGACATCAACTTTCCATTCAAATTATATACAACATCTGCTTTCCTCCTTGGCCTTTATTTTAAGAATAAAATTATCCATGATAACTCCCATGCAAAAGTTAGTTTTTAAGATTTAAAGTAGATTCTTTAATACAATCTTTAGACAGATCTTTTTTTAAAAAGTGGCTGTGTAAAATAAATTACAACCTGAGAGCTGTCAGGCAAAGCATGCCTAGTTAAAAGGAATGATGCTCTGACTCTAAAAATTAGTCAGACAGCCAATTAAGGGATTACGCAGTTGCAATGGGGAAGGGTAAAAAAATCCCAAAACTCCAGGGGAACATAATCCTTTTTGATTTAAGGGGTTCTAACATTAATAACAAAGGCCACATCTGTCATTAGTTGTGGAATATAAAACTTCTTTTTCTGTTTCGTTTCACTTACTGGCAGTGGAGCACAAAACAGTCACTTTGGTTTCTTCATCAACATTTTGAGATGACTGATTAAACTGAAGAGATACTAGACACTGTCTTTTATCTATATTCTGACACTCCTAGCTGTGCTTTTCGCTCTGTGCTCTTAGCACTGTGTTTCTGGGTCTTCCTTCAAATATTGTTTTCTGCATTTCAGGAAAAAAGGAGCTACAATTTCAAGTTTGGCATGATTATTTATTGTATAATATATAATTAATCTATTATTATTTATGCGTTGTTTGAAATCTGCCTAGTGCAGATGTTAAAGAAATGCTGGAAGACTGGTCATTCAGGTAGAAAGAAAGCTATTTCCAAACAAGCAAGGGAAGGAAGAAAATATCAGAGAGCAAGAGAATTTTTCATAATCATTTATGATGTGATAAGTTCTCCCCAAAGAAATACAGCATTGTTTGACACCTAATTTCCCACTCAGCCTGCATTATAACATGAGTGATTAACTGCGCAAAGACATATTGCCAATAATATATCTGCACAGTAAATGGCCATGTCACACTTTGAACTGTACCTACTTAATTTGCTGTCTCAAATGCAGTAAACAACATCTGAGAGAGTGGTGCTAAATTTTTATAAGTTTGTGTAGGCAAGACTATGCAGTATGAGATGTATAGCCCCATATCACACATTTCCGTGCATGAAGAAAAATGACTCTGCTCTCTAAGACTGCAACAGGTTGTGCAATGGTTTCCAAATGCAGACTGCAGAACTGTAATTTTTGTGATTAAAAAATACCTTCATGATATTTTGAAAAGACGGGCACAGGTGCAAAAATAAATTTGACTCCTTAAAATAATCCCCAAATTTCATCTGGGTTAAAAAAAAGCTTGTGAAAGAAAGAAGAAAAAAATCGCTACTGGAGGTAGCCTACAGGTATTGAAGGGGGAGAAAGTGGGGACACTTCCTGTGGAGACAGTTGTAGCTCTGAATACTATGCCTCAGATCCTATCTAATGAAGTTGCAGTTTCTATAGTAGTCCTATCTAGGCACTTTTGATAGCTGCTAGGCCATCCTGCTTTGAATTTACTCAAATTTTTAAAATGTAACTGATTCTGGAAGGGTAGCAGAGCAAACCCACCTCATTGTAACCTTGAACTGAAAGGATCCTCTCTGTGAACACAAGAATATCCAGTCTAATTTGTGTCGATCACTGCCAGTTGTGTTGGTGGCTTTGTGATGCTACTGGGAACATGACTTGACCACTCTCATTTCACACACACAACCAAAGACTTGATGTATGAATTTTACTCACTGCTCCAAACCTTGATTGCATCTGAACCAGTGACCTGTAGAAAAGCCATCCACTTTGTAATACTGTCTAGTGGTTAGAGCATCTGACTACACGTCAGGAACCATATTCCAAACTCTGCTACAATTTTGCTGCATGACCTTGGGTACAAGTCCTTTCACCATTGTGCACCTCAGTTTTCCCATCTGTAATAGCACCCAGCCCACCCCCACATCAACAAGAGAAATATATCTACTGCTAAATCTTTTATATTGGGCTGTGAAGCAGTAGCAATACAAAAAAGAGGTAGAACTGGCCTCTGCTTTTCACTCTTCTCTGGGGTTAAGTGGATTTGGGGAGGGGCAGCATACCAGGCAGTTTATTTATATGCACAGGGAAGTCTCTTTTATCCTCCTTAGAGATCTCAATGAAACTTTCATGGAGATACTCTGCAATCATCTCCCGAAGATTTCTAGGGATGGCTGCCTTATTACTGCCTCAGTGGTAGGAAACTTTCCCATGCCACTCTCCAATGTATTTGGCTGATATTGCAGTAAACAGGTGAGCAGCGCACGAGTCCAGGCAGCTTTGAGACACTGGTAGCAGTTGTGTTCTTTGTGCCTTTGTAACCTCCAGGAGTGAGAGATTAGTTAAAAATCATCACTGCCTGTGGAAATTAGTGCCAATAGTTAAGACCATTGCCCTGTGTGCATATGCAAGGAATATAGGGACTGAAATCTTATAGCTTACTGCATAGGTGCTGGAACTATGGGTGCTGGAGGTGCTGTACCCCCGGCTTGAAGTGGTGTCCATTATAAAAAGGGTTTAGAGTTTGGGTCAGTGGCTCTCAGCACCTCCACTATAAAAATTGTTCCTCCAGCTCTGGCTTAATGCAACAGAAAATCCTTACTCTCATCATCCCTGGCAGGCTGTACTCACCAGAGCTGAGGCTGAAGCGTAGTGCTGGGCCGGGGCACTCCAAAGTTGAAGTGGCCATAAGCATTTCTTGTTAAAAGTGTTCATGGGAACAAGGGAAGGGAAGACATTTTTAAATTTATCTTTCCCTTTCCATTGTGATGTAAATTCAATGGTATGTCTGATTTTTATCAGCGGCTTCTGACATGGTGGATTTGAGGGGCATCCACCCATGCTCACAGAAAGCCCGACCCTGATGTGGAGGACAAAGAAAAGGACAAGGAAGGACATTGTCTGGGAGATCCTGCATGTCAGTGCTACACTGCACCACGAACAAAGGATTTGGAGGGCCAATGTGATTGCCAGCATGGCGAAAGACAGAGAGGACAGGACGAATGCCCAGAAGTCACTGCAGGACAAGGAGAGGGAAAATGCACCAGGACATAAAGGAGTTTCTCAGGGAGCAAACCCAACTACTGCAGACCCTGGATGACCTACAGGTTCAAAAATCCCAGACTCCCCACCCTTTGCAGTCCTTGGTCACTCTTTCCTACATCCACCAATGTTCCCTGTGGCATTACAGACCACACCAGTCTACACTGATGGACATCAAAGAAAACTACAGCTTTACATACACTGACCTGTGAAAACGATGGTTTGGTGTATGAGTAGCCACAACGCACTATATTTGTGCACTCAAATGGCCCTATGTGTTTACTTCCTTTCCATTTTTGAATGATCACCTCTTGTGTGATGTTAAAAAATTGTGTAACATTGCTTGCGGTATTTTATTTCTTTTTGCACATTGATTTTCTGCATTGTTTACCCACTCAATAAAGTCCTATTTAATATGGCAGAATGCAGAGTGAAAGTCAAAACAAACAGTACTTGTAAATGCACACCACGCACTGCATCCTTCGTAGCTTCAGAGAACCACCCAATTATATTTATGAATGCACGGCCAGCACTACGCTCCTTTGCAGCTCCAGCCACAGAGAACACTCCAGCACAGATTAAGTGCGCGGCTGGCAATCCAAGTGATCTTTCAAAGCCTCCCTCAACTGCGTAGCTCCACGTTGTGCTCTTGTGATAGCCCTTGTGTCAGGCAGTCAGGAAAGGATGTCCATGCTTGCAGCTTTCTGAACAGTCCTGTGTTCTTAAACATGTGAGCATCATGCACCTTCCTTGACCAGCCTACACTGACGTCAGTGTAGCATCCCCCATGCTCCTCCAATGCTTGCATAACCATAGAAAAGTAGCCCTTTCTGTTGATGTACTCTGTGGCAAAATAGGGATACGCATACTGTCTATTGCCACACTGTAGTCTGGGCACCCTATTGCGCCAAATCCATCCACTATTTCTTGCACATTGTCAAAAGTCACAGTTCTGCAGAGCAGGAGCCAGTTAATGGCTCTACCCACTTGCATGACTTTTCCAACTCTGAAATGATTTCTCACTGATTGGATGTAATCCAGCATTACAAGCTTCCAGAGTGTGATCATCACTTGCCTCTCCACTGTCAATGCTGCTCTCATTCTGGTGTCCATGTGCTGAAGCACTGGAGTGAACTTGGCACACTGTTCCACGCATGTGGTCTTCTGCAGATGAAAGTTGTGCAGCTGCTGCTTACCATCCCAAACCTGCATTATAATGTAATCTCCCCCAGTCAGTGCTCATCCCTCAGGACCAGAAGTGGTGTTTCACCTCTGCACCTGCTCCATAAATGTCAGCAAAAAACAATTCAAGGTTGTTGCTATGTCCCTCCACAAACGTTCCTCAAAGAAATCAGCATGTCCCCATTTGTTGCAGTACTTCCTATGGATTGGCAAATACAGGAAAATTGTGCATCCTGTAACTGCAACATTCCTGAGAATACTGCAGAGCTCCCTTCTTCTGTGAGAGATGGCAAACACCAAAGAGTCATGTAGGTTTGTGGGATTTAAAAAAAAATTATGGGATAGGGATGGTATTATGGAATGGAAAAAACTGCACACTGGGTATTTGACCCCAGCTCCCAGAGATTCCTGGGCCAGTCATTTTGATCCCACAATGCATTGCAAAAATTTCCCACAAGGTACTGTGCTGGATGATGGTGTATGGCACACTGGGATACCTACTCATGGTGCACTGCATTTCGCATTAACTCAAGCACCCCTGATAACAGCACACAGTACTAACACACTAAGCTAAGTATACACCTGCCCCAGTGATATACAGACTTAAACAACTGTACGCTGACATAATGCATCGACCACCATTTGTAGTGTAGACATGGCCTTAGAGAGCAATTGGAAGGAGGACAAGGTACTTTTGCTCCTCCTGGATCCAGTGTGTGCTGGCTTGAATGTTCAGTGATGCAGTCTGAAGACAGCTCTAGTGTACACCATCTGCCCACGTACCATTCAGACATGTGCCATTTAAGGGGGTGGAGGATCTCCAATGCTGTAAGTATCCTTAGAAAGTTGATTAAGCTGAGTTTAAGTTGCCTCACTTGAGTGACACAGAGTAAGGTTTGGCCCTAAAGGTGCAATAATCTATACCTGCTCTGTGAAGGATCAAAGCCCTAGGGCACTCATTGCTACAGTATTTGGATACATTATAGATAAAATAAAACAACTTTGAATTTTCATCTCAAAAGTCAGCACACAGAGAAAAGTTCATCCCCTCACTTCTCCTTTCTAAGAGCCAGATGAAATGTGGTATGAAAAGTTTTGAAGATTTAGCCCATAGTGATAATGAGATAGAAACAATGCAGCCAAGAGGATAAGAACTCTGAAATGCACTTGCTGGTTTCCATTTTAATCAGTTCATTGTATTTTGAAGAAGCCAAAGTGACTGCTTTGTGCTCTACATATACAGTAACTGAAGGGAACCAAAAAGAGCCATTTTACATTATTCAGCTAATGACAGATGTGCCCTTCATGATAAAAGTTAAAACCACTTTAAAACAAAATGATTGTGTGCCCCTTTCATTGATTTTGTAATCTCCCTATGAAATTGCTGGTTCCCCTAATTGGCTGATGAAATGATTAGTTGATTCTGACATAGAGTTGAACTCTTTTTAATTAGGTGCTCTACTTCTTTAGCAAAGATATTATGTCGAAACAGCTCTCTCTATGTGTTTTCAGGAGTAGTTTGTTTAATGTGTGGATGTTTTAATATTGTCTGTCTTCATTGTTAATAAAGGATTTTTTAGCTTTTTATTCTTTAATGATCAAAGGACCATTTAGCTGGTACAGGTTGGGTCTCTACTTTTGTTACTGTTTTACCTGTTGTACCTTATGCATTTTAGTACATTATATATATATATTTGGTTTTATCTCCAAAGTAAGTCACTTAATTCAATTTTTAAATCCATGTTAAGCTAACAAATAGACAAGGTGTAATATATGATAGCACATCTAGAAAAATGCCATTAAAATAATAATTTACTTCCCAAAACAAGTAATTCTTTCTACCTAAGCTCCTTAAAGAGTGGTTAAAAAGTGATCACAACAAGCACAAAATAAATTAAAGCATTGAAATTACATCGAAATATTTAGTTTACCTTTTGGGGCAGAATTATCAACATATAGCCTCTACTGGCATCACTGCTGCTTTGCGTCACTGGCTCAATATCATTTTTGCACATGGATGGTAGAATTTATCACATGCACAAAACCCTATTCACCCTGTAAGTGAACTATACTCATGTAAATCTGTCATTGATGTTTAAAGGGATAGAACACCAAAATTATATGTACACCAGGGACAATAGCTGTGAGGGAGGAGGCAGGGACAGAAAACAAGGTGTCAAGGAGGCTGTGTGTGTCTGTGGGGAGATGGGGGGAATGCCCCCCACTTGCCCAGTATGGGGTTGATACATCCTGTCACACAGTTATTAGGACTCTCAGCTGGGTCAGAGAGCCCCAATCAGGGACTCTGGCCGTCTGGACAGGGCAGAGCAAACAGTCTATAGCCCCTCGGCCTCCTGACTGGGGCCGACAATAACACTCTGGGGCTCTGACCCTTGGGTGGGGCAGAGCAAACAAATAGTTCGTACCAGTGACCCCCGGCAATAATGTCTAGTGGCAAGTGCAGGGTGATGGTAGGGTACCCAGGCACATCCTACTCATCGGGTTCTGACCCACAGCCCTAAGAAGTAGGTGATCCCCTTATTAAGGATCAAGTGGTGACTCTCAACATGTTCTCTACCTCTGAGTCTCCTGCAGGTTTGTCCTCCAAGGCCACTGGCTTGGCTTCTCTGGCAACCTTTGTTGACAGGGGAGCCACCATAGTGTAGTCAGGGATACCCTCTATTGCAGTCTGGAGAGCTGATGCAGCAGCTAGTCGTGCACATCCATTGTCTTCCTCAGTCAGCCCAGACTGGTGTGAGCTGCTTCCTTTTATCCCTTCTTTCCACTGAAAGCATGCACAGCAGGGTTGAGGGGGCATGGCCACTTGGGCCCAGTGTGTGTGATTAACCCCTGCTCGCCCAATGTGGGGTTGATACACCCTGTTACACAAGGGTTAACATGTAAAGGTGGTGAGGCAATTAGGGGTAATGGAGGAGGCAGGGCAGAAAGTGGGAATAAGGGCAGAGGGTAGAATTACTGCAGCGGGGCTCCTCTGCTCATTTCAGCAGCATGGAGAATGCCAGCACAGAAACTGGCCAAGAGATACAGTGGCAGCGAGCTCTGTGCTGTCTCCAGGACCATCTACATTATTAGTTCAAGGTTCAAAGGTTAAGGAGTGACTTGATCTCAGTCTATCAGTACCTACATGGGCAACAAATATTGAATAATGGACTCTTCATTGTAGCAAAGAGCAGTATAATGGCTGGAAGTTGAATCTAGAAAATTAGACTTGAAATAGGGTGAAATTTTTAACAGGACTCAAACTCTGCAAAAAGTCACTCCTGTGATATTATTTCTTTACAAACATGCTACGTGCATAGAATATTCTTCCTGGCCTTATTTGTTTTGTCCCAGGAAACTGATACTGGTATATAAATCAAAACCTGTTTTTTTCACAAAACATTTTCTGTGTGTGTCAGATGTCTCTTGAACGAAATTACCATAGGAAGTACTGCTGCTTGACGACCCATCTGCTGCACTGCTTTTCTTCCATTTTCCACAGTTTTCCTGCTTCTCATCTTTCTCAGTTCCTCTTATCTCCTTTCTTTTGAAGTCACTGGCTATGTTTTCCCTGCAGGCTAACCACAAGTTAAACAATCATGGTTTAGTCAACACATGATAGCCTCACTACAGCTTGATTGCCTTGTCTGTATCAGCATGCCACTGTCACACCATGATGCCATACTGTATCCGGTCATGAGAGACAAACCAGATAGTTGATTGTGTGTTTCATAGCAATACAAATCACTGCTTTGCACTGCCTGCTTTTGTAGGGTATTGTGGGACAGCTTGTCTGCCCACTCTAGGGATTGTGGTCTAGTCCAAGAAATTAATGGCAGGATTCAAGCTGGTGTGATGATGTGCTGTTACCTACTAGTGCTGAAGGTATGAATCATGCTTTTTCTAATAAGTGGAACTGACAGCAGCTGTGCTTCATTGAAGCAATTCTTCGTTGTGTCTCTGCAGAAGCTGCTGCTAAGAGATGGTGGCAGGTGTTTCAGAAACAGCTTTTTTTTTGCTTGGAGAAGACAGAGGCAGCAATTTACAAGAAGTACAATGATGGATCAGTACATGGTGGCATGGACAGGGCTGCTGCTGTTTTTCATGATACTCGCCACCCCTTTCCCTCCTCTCCCCCCCCTCCTCTTTTGCTCCATGCAGAACACTGCTTCTGGACCAAGCCCACCATCACAGAGTGATGGGAGCATGTCACGATGGAAACTTGGAATGACCAGAAGTGGGTCTGTTACAGTAAAGCACTGTCATATGAGGAAAGCCACATTCCTGGAGCTGTGTGAGGTGTTTGCCAGAACACCACCTGATGAGAGAGGCAATACCACTCCTGAATAACATTGGGCTGTTCCTGACCTGCTGGCAATCAGTCTGGAG
This sequence comes from Mesoclemmys tuberculata, assembly GCA_007922155.1. Classification (NCBI taxonomy): domain Eukaryota; kingdom Metazoa; phylum Chordata; order Testudines; family Chelidae; genus Mesoclemmys; species Mesoclemmys tuberculata. Next base: position 30,226,338 of record ML675604.1, on the reverse strand, counting down.
CTGGCCAATGCACAGCTGGCTCAGTGGTCATGGATGACTGCAAGGCAGTTAATGCTGTGTTAATCCCCAGGGGTGTCACAATTGGAAAAATCTCTGAAATAATTGTAGGGTTTGCACAGATGGGGTTCCTGAACTGTGCAGATGTGATTGATGGCACGCATAGACCTATCTTGTGCCTGCCATTTGAAGCAAGCAAACACAATAAAGGCAAAGCTACTACTTCATCATTATGCAGGCCCTAGTGGATCACCAAGGCATATGCATGGATACCTACATTGGATGCACTGGCAGGATGCATGATGCCAGGGTGTTCTGGAGGTCTGGCCTGCTTTAACATGGGCAATCTCGTACATTGTGCCCCCTAATGACACAGGTCTCAATGGGATGCCCACTGTAATTTTAGGCAACCCACTGATACCCTCTGGTGCCCTGGTTTATGAAAGCTTTTCCTGATTTGTGCCTACAGGGCAGGAGAGAGTTCAGTTATGTGTTGGGCAGGTGCCAGATGGTGATGGATGTGCCTCTGGCCAACTGAAATGGCACCTCTCTCTGGTGTAGGTTCTATCACAGCAAATACCCTAAGGCACAATTTGTGCACTCACATTCTCAAGCTACATGGAGAGTGCACAGAGGGCTGTCTGACACATTGGGACTGTTGCCTTGAAATCAAATGTAGTGTTTTTGCATGAAGAAAACAATTAAATAAATACTCCTTTCTCTTAACTGAACTTTATTTAAGGTAAAATATATGGTAGTCCAGCTGCATTAACACAATTAAAAAAACACAAAACAAGTGCAACCTTCTTCTCCCACCCTGGCATAACATGAAACCTTAATGTGCTGCATCAAAAATAACATAACTGCACTTCATCAGTGTCTATGTTTTCATTCTCCCACACTGTGGAATACAGCAGATATCGCTGATGGTATGTGGTTCCATGATTAATTGTTTGGCTCCCCTGTGTACGGTTGCTCATAATTGGCAGTACATGATGATAATATCAAAGTGAACCTATGGGACAGGAATCAATGGGATGGTGGTTTGGGTAGGAGAACTTGGTGGTGACTAACTCATAAGCATGAACAGTCTCTCCAATATGTCCCTCTAAAATGTCATATCTTGCTCTCTCATCTCCCAAACATGGTGGAAATACTTGTGATGTTCATAGGAGTAGCAAGGAGCAAAATGGTTTGAGAACTTCCTCAACATCATAGCTATTGAAACAAAAATACAAGAAGCATAGTGAAAATCATTGCTCTAGCCTTTTGGTACCCCGGCTTCAACTCCTTGATTTTTGCACGGCACTGCAGCATGTCCCGTTCATAGTCCTTCTCTGTCATTAAATGAGAAATCTGATTATAGGTATCATAGTTCCTTTGGCAGGACTGGAGCTCGGACTTCGCAGCCTTCTGTTCCCACCTGCTGATTAGATCCAGAAGCTCCACTGTGCTCCAAGCGGGAGAGCGTTTGGTGCATGGAGCCGCCATGGTCAGCTGGACAGATGAGATGTGAGCTCTCCCTGCCAATCAAGCAGGAAGTGGAACTTCAAAAATTCTCAGGACTTTAAAGGGGAAAGGGTGGATGGTGGGCAGGGCATCGGAGTTCAATTATGATGACCAGAGTGATCAGGATGGTCATTGTGGGATGCTTCCTGGAGGCCATTTACTGCAACATAACCAAGCGTGGTGTCTGCAGTGATGCTTTGTCACTAAAAGTTTGGTGTAAAAAGCTCTATGCCTTTCATTGAGGTGGTTTTATTTTGATGCAAAATCAGGGGAGTTGGGTAGGTGGCGTGTAGGGTGTGTGTGATGCAGTGTGTTCACCACCACTGTTTTGATGCAAAAAGCTGAGTTTGGTCGACAAAAGTATCTAGTGTAGACCAGGACCACGTGAAGTGTTTTAATCACTCTTCATTAATGTCTTTCACTCTTCGCAATGATTATGGCTAGAACTTGATCTTTTGCCATTAGTGGATAGTGCATTAATTTTAATTGTTGAGCACCCATCTTGGCTAAGATGCCAAATAGCCAAAACTGTGGTTGTTTTTGTTTGTTTGTTTTTCAAAGATGGCTTGAAATTAAAACACTGCTGGCTGCTGAGCCTTGTCTACACTGCTGCTACCCTAATTAATGCCCTCTACCTTAGTAAGTAGAGCTGACCCAGTAGCAGCAATGGCAGGAAATTTTAGGGAATGAACTTAGTGTAAACAAAGAATAATTGTGTCATATGACACTTAGAAACCAATGTAATTACATGTTCACTGTTAATTAAGCTTTTATTTTTCTAAGTTAGCAGACATAAGCATGCTAATAATACAAAGACTAACTGCATTATCTTAGAGATGGACAAAAATACATAGGTTAATTAAATCTGACCATAAAACCAACAGCATAATAGCTATATAAATTATTTTAATGGAATAGTCATCTCTTTGCATGAAGATAAAATCTGTCATAGGAAGTTTGTGTTGGTGCTTTAAAACATCTTGATAGTAATTCAATAGTCTCTAATGAAAAACTTGATGGTTACACAAGATGCACTGCTGGGAGATCTGCAATTAACATCAAATCTCTTCCAAAGTCTAGCAGATTCTTATTATATTCTGACTCATTGTGGTTCCTATTTCTGATATATCTTTCGGAACAGTAACTGGAAAGTCCATTAGCATGTCTAACATAATTAGAACACATGCTTATTGGGAATCATTAATGATTTTTTTAGTAATTTTACTTCCACTCATTTAATGGCCTGCTATAGATGGCTTAAATTACTGAAGAAATTCCATTCCAGACATAGACCACCTGATTAACTTAGCTGTAAAATATTCTCTAGAATCTTAAAAACAAAAGATTTCTCTTAGAGAGGTGTTTGTAGTCTGAAAAGGTCAACTACTTCCAAACAATGAGATACCCAGGTTCCTACTTGTAGGTGGTTGGGCCGTGAAATACCAAACCTATTCTTCCAAATCTCAAATGTCTGAAGATCAATCTTTCTTCCAACCTATTTCTTCCAACCTATTTCTTTCTTCCAACCTATTCTTCAAAATCTCAAATGTCTGAAGAGCAATCTTTCTTCCAATTATTAACCCTGACAGTGGAACCTCTGATCTACAGAATATGGTATAAATTGCATAATAATGTAAGACAGGAGTAAAAAGTACTTTGTTTAATTGTCAGGGGAATTTAGCTGAACAAATTACCCTTGGAGAAATATGCCCAGGGCAATGGAGTTTATACTCTACTCATTGTGAACCTTTCTACTTTTTGAGAGCTATTTCATGACCAAAAGTTTCCAAGATCATGTTATTTGAAATGGACCTTTCCTAGCAGCATAATGTATCTTAGCACTATGCTGGAATCACCAACCCCATTCCTTGTAGTAATTAGGTTTTCGTAACAAGACTTCCATTCAAGTACTGGCCCATCTCAAACCTACCTAACATATGAGATCTGATGGGAATACGGCACACAATGGTATGGCTGCAGAAATCCGTAGAGGAAGACAGGGCAACTCAATGAGTCAAGTGCAAATTTAAAAATTTTACTTTAAAAATTACTTTAGTTCCTGTTCTTATTTTCAAAGCAGAATGATGAATTGATAATAATCTTTTATGTAATGTTCTCAAGAATGCATCAAATTGTTTACTTTCAAATTTTTTGTTTTTGCAAGAAATTCAGATGATTGATGTTATTATATTAAGATTTCCACCCTGATCTGAAGATACTGCAGTTCCGTAGTGACTAGAAATGGGCAAAGAGATTCCAATACATTGAGAAATGAACTAAAGCTTTGTACAAAACTCAAACTAGCCCTAAGATGCCCTTGAATTGAAAAAGAGGTAAACATTTTCTAACCTTGATTGTGACTGAACTGGATTAGGTGTTCCTGATCCAATCTTCTGGCTTGTAGAACTATATTCAAAACTCACCAAAGAAAATTTCTGCTTCTGGGGTTTGGGAAAAAAGGAGAAAGATTTGGTTCAAATTTTCAGAGTGCTTAAAGATTATGTCTTGCATGGATCAACACATTTACCTTCCAACAGCAAAAACTTGCATTTGCATGCACAAAGTGGTATTTGAGTTCATAATTGGGGTAATTGTCACATGTAAATAAATAAGTGCAAATATACTGGCTTGTGCATGGAAGAACTGAGTTTTCAGGGTGCAACGGGTATGCAGTGTATCTCTTCTTTTAAAAATCTGAAGCTGTTAGCATTTTTTTTTCTTTTGTATCATAACTATATTATGGCTACTTTGACTGTGAGGGTATACCATAGAAACTATTTTTAAAAGGACAAATACAGAAAGGAATAAAGGAGAGAAAGTAGAAGAGGGAATAAAAGAAAATGGTTGAAAAATAAGGTAGAAATTCCTTATTTTCAACAAAATAGTTGCTGTTGCCTCTCAGTTGGTGCTCAGGAAATTAGCCTTAATTATATTGCTTCATCCTAGAATGCATGTCTCAAATATTTGTATCCCCTAGCCCAATTCAGCAGAAAATCATGGGGACTTTAACCTCAGCCTCATCAAAGAAGACTCAATAGTACTCTTTCATAGCTGACAGTGAAACTGGGCAAGAAATCAACTAAGCAAAGCAAACCAGCCATGTTTTCCAAGTTCCACTTATATCTGGTGCAAAGGGAATCAAAATGAAGACTGAGTTTTCATGGGAATTGTGTGTCCAAGGCAGCTTTGAAAATGTCACCAAAGACTTCAAGTAAATCTTTTACCTTCTACTCAGAATGTTTGTATAGGAAGACAAGCACATGCTGTCAGTATGTGCTCTGCACACAAGGCAGCAATAAAACTGACCAGGAGAATTTGCAAAACCTACTGTCCTGTGTGAAGATGGGGGGGAATGGATTTCAATCCTGAGAGAGATGGGTCCAGGCTTTTGATTTAGAGGTATATGTTGAGCTTAGGCTTGGATGGAAAAAGAAGCATCTTTTGATTGCTGAATCAGGATTTGCTCAGGCAAGCAAGACCTTTGAGGCTTCACAATGATTTCTACAGCAACAGAATATTTTGGTAGGTATAGGCCTAACAATATCAATAAAATCTCATATCCCAGGCTCAAAAATCAGATCTCTGTCAATGGTAACAACATTTAGAAGTTTTCAATATTCTAAAAGTGACTTGAGTGCCCAGATGTCATTTTAAGCACAAGATGCAGTCAATTACCTCTTCAGTCAATTATGGAGATTCAGAAAAATGATGCAAAGGAGCAGTATTTGAATTCATACACAGCAGTCTTTATATTAAAAAAAAAGTAGTTCCCAATCAAGTGAGAACATCTGATAAAAACAAATAAATTAAAATCTACAGGAATAGGGTTTTGTGACATACAGCATTACATGATTGACGTCAAGCTGATAAAATTCATGCCTGCTCTGACTGACTTGGCCATTGGGAAGTTTCTTTTTAGCTCACCTGTTAGAAAAGTTACTCTAATTCAAGCTTCAGCAAAGGTGATGAGAGGGTAATGCTCACAGCAATTACATCAAAGAGATTAGGATTCTTCTAGTGGGCTAAATTTGCTTTAACTGCCAGTTGCTTGTCATGACACAGTATAGCAGTTTATTTTAAACCAATGTTTGTTTGCCACACAGAAGCTGCTTCCTTGATACTTTATATTTTTATTCCTTGAATAAAAATCATATAATTATATAATTCAGTGGAAAAAAATCTGTCAGCCAGACATGTGATACGGCTTAGACTTTTCTTAGGTGTTGAACCATATGCCTGTTTGACTTAGAAAAGATTGTGGTGCTGCTGCGGCTGATGCTATCTTGTCACTCTAGATGGGTGAACCACAAAAGGTTCAGTGATTTAAATAAGCATCCAGAATTTTGGATGACTGTCCAAACACTTTTGGTTTGCAAATTGGTCTAGTGACCTCACTAAGTCAAGAAGTCATGTGATATTCCATTACTTCCTGGTTTTGGATTAGAAATAACAGAAGAATAAATTTAACTCTCTGAATAAGGTTAACATACTCATGTTTATGAATTCAAAACACCTGCAGCAAATATTCTGCATTCACTTAAATTTTACTGTGCTATTGGGTGTTCCTTCCAATAAACTCAGAAACTAGAATCCCCCCCGGCTCTCCCCCCCAAAAAAAGTTAACAAAAATATGGGAGAGTGAACCCAATTGAAGCAAATTCATTTAAAATTTTTATAGCATTATTAAGAGAGAACTTTTTGCAGTATTAGCCAGCCTCTGATTATAAACATATAAAATTGCCAGAGTCCTGTACTGGTGCATGCTGCAGCAGCAGCATTTTTGTTACTAGATGTCCTTTTTCTATTAGAAAAAGCTGTTACTACATTACTATTCTTTTCAATAGTCATTGTTACGCAGATAATATGCTCTAGTTTTCCTTCACTCACCCCCTCTTCATCCTTTTAGGCACAAGAGGGGCCAATTATAGTATAAAAATATGGAGAAGACTCTGCATTCTCATTTTCTTTTCTCTCTTGAAATTGGATTTTTTTTTAATTCTCTTTAAATTAGCTAATAGATACGCAGTTGCTCTCTGACTGAGAGCATGTGCTACTTTCTTAATCAAAATTGTCACTTATTTTAAGAGTTAAATATGGGATTATTCAGTGTTTTATTCAATAAAATCAGGACCAAAATTGTGCAATATTACAAAACAAACAACCTAAGTGAACTAATTGCACTTTATTGTTATGAAATTGACTAATTATCTTGGGGGGTGTGTGTGTGTGTGTGTGTGTGTGTGTGTGTGTGTGTGTGTGTGTGTGTGTGTAAAAAAGGGTAATACGGAGATGGAAATAATGTAACAAATAGATAATCAGGTTAGAACTATGTTGTCATAATTGGGCCTACAAATTTACCCTAATTGTGAGTTCATGTAAAAAGTGTTTGTAAATTCATAATACAATACAATAATACAATAACTTAATATAACAAAGTTGATGAGAAAAGGTACAGAAGGGAAACAGACTGATTTATAACAAAGGGGAAGGCCTACTGATATAAATCAAGGACCGTATTAAGATCATGCGGACATATCATGGGACTTCTTCATCTTGATTCTAAGGGATGTCCTGACCAGACTGGGGCAAAAAGTGACCTTTTGGTCACTTATTGTTACCTACTTGGGCTTCTGCTGAATCCCAAACACCAACTAGATGAAATAGGATTGGACTTCAACATCATCAGTTCCAGGCCATCTCATCTGACTTCTTTTCTTCTCCCTAAAAGGACGATGATTATTATCTTTGATACTGTATAAGAGATTGTCAAACATGGGGGCAGGGGGTTTCCTTCTAAAAGTTCCCTCCAGCTAGAGGAAAAGGGAATAACACATGTAATAAAAGGTAAAAGGATTTTAATGGTGCATTTGCCATGGTACTATGCAGGCTGAGGTCTCTTTATACCAAATTCCTACCCCTGTCTAACACTGTATAATGTTGGACAGTTACTTGGTTATGTCAAAATCTTTGGCTCATGTATTACATCTAAATGAATACAACAGAAAAGTAATGGTTTTTAAAATGCTGGGCTTTGTGGGTAAAGCTATGGCATTTTCTATCACTACAACTTGATCTGAGCAGTTTTTACAGACACATATTGAGTTTTCTTAGGGAGATTCCATAATCCGAATAAAAATGCTTATTTTTTGTACTGCTTATAATTTTGGTAGGAAATTTTTCTTTGACTTGTTGTAGTACCATTAAAACTAATGAAAAACTGAGGCCTAAAACTCAGAGAACCTAATATTTTGTAACAGGAAAAACATTAATGAGATTTCGCTATACAAAAGTACAACTTTTTGGACATTGATTAAAATAAAAATCCCCTGACAAATTTGTGTTTGCAGAACATAAGAAATGTTGATATTACAGAAACATAGTGTGTTCTCCAAAATTTCCCTTCTAATAGATTCAGGGGGAAGATAATATATTTTAAAAAAACACATACTGATCTATAACATTAAAATGAAAGATAGCTAATGATAAGATTAAACGCTTTGTTAACTATATTTTTAATAAATTGCAATTATGGATATTAAGTAAGTGTAGCTAAGATAACATGAAGGTCAAGGCTTGCCTTTCATAGGTGTATTTTCATTAATTTTTCTTTGATATAATTTGCTGATTTGTTTAAAATAATATTATTGGCAAGTAACAGGAAGTGCTGGAAGAGGTACAAACATGCAGTGATAAAAAAACCTCCCTGTTTCTGGGAAACTTTGACACAGGTTGACTCAGGGCAACACAAAGCAGAAACTGTAAATTCAACAGGAAATTTGTAAACATTAGGTGATTAATGATTGTATATGTATAATGTATAGGGTACATAAAATAAATAGGTAATATGTTGAATGCTGACTGAAGGGAAATTAGGTAATGGAAAATGTATAAGAACACATGTAAAAATGGGCCCCAACTGGAGAAATGCCGGATCAGAAACTGAAGAACAAGACTGAAGACCAGACCTGGAGATTAGAGGAGGTGATAACCATCATGGAAGAAGGAAGGACTTGTCGGCACCCAGGAATGCAATGATTCGGGCCCATTTACCTACTCAGTCTTGTGTATTATTACTTATCTGCCATAAATATATATCTAGAAAATATAATTGACAATAATTCTGTCTGAAATGTATTAAACAAAGGCAAAAACTGATTAAGCCTACAATGTGTGGAAATGTGGCTCAGGTTCCCACTCTGCAATCCCAGCAGTCTCTTTTTTATCTCTTTGTTTTTTTATTGGAAACACCTCTGTTTAAATACTCTCTTGCTTCATGTCTTCATTAGCTCTGAGTAACAGAGTTCTCCTTTCATTGTTATCTTTATTATACAGTTTTTAATTGGTATTCATTTTTTTCTAGGTGTGGGATGGCTGATATGGAAAAATAATATATGGCTGGCAAAGGTTGCACTCATTTGAGGTTGTAAGCTTTTGATTAGTGGTATTCATGTTTATATTCCTGAGTCTCATTATTGTAGACTTCCCTCATTAAATCTGTGCTTTGGTTTTGTTTCCCTTAAGGATGTGATTTTTCAGTTCCAGATCTGTGTGTGTGTGTGTGTGTGTGTTAGTTATGATTCTAGGCTGTTTAGTTTTATGATGTTGATTTATTTCAAATGTACTTTTTCTGGAATTGTACCTTCATCTCATGCTTACTGAGTTGATTGTGTTGTTTTCTGATTGTAATAGTATGAGGAACTAAAATGTCCAGAGATATTTATTCCCTTGGATGAAAAGCTGCTCTAATGGTGATAGACAATGTTTTTATTTTCACAGGCTGTTTCTCTGTAGATGTATAGTTCCTTTCTCCTGCCTACTGGAAAGTTTCCTACAGGGACTGTTGTAAACTATGCTTAGAGCTACTAAGAAAAGTTTTGCACTGCTCTTTCTGGGTGGCCAGAGTTGAAGATTCTATTGGTTCTTCTAAAAAAGCTGATTCTTGGTTTGATGTCCATGCTTTTAGTACAGCCAGCTGGTTAAGTCCACTTTAGAATTTGGCTGTCAGTGGCACAGAAATTGGTGAATATATTTCAAGTGGTCAGGTATCTGATTGAACCTTTTGCAGTGACAGAGGGGATTATTACCATTTCCAAAAGAAAACAGGATTTAGTAGACGCTAATATTTGGACAATCCTCCAGAATGACTCCACTATTATTTGTTCAAGTTTTTATATACATTTGCTTCAGCTATATCCATGTCCTGCTTGTGTTTTGCTTTTCATCAAAATTTGAGCAAATGAGTTTAGTGCTCACCAAAACAGTGAATTTTAGGGGAACGTGGTAGACTATACACAGAGAATCAATTTCAAATTCACATTCATAAGAACTTATATTAGAAAACAGATTTTAACATTTACTTTCATCCAATAAGAGAACAGCAACATCCTGTATGATTTTGTGTCCAGCCTAAACAACTCAAATTTCAAACATTAGATACTCAAAGTATTGCCAATCTCAGATGTTCAAAACTCAGGAGTCAGCCTCTACCCCAAATCATGAGATTTCAAAACAGTAGCAAAAGTGGGGGTCTTTTTATTTGCTTTTTAGTTTTTGAGTGCACCCAGTCACATTTTCATGCTTTCCACTGCAACCATGAGAACTAGGAAAATACTTTTTTCAGAAAATGAAAGCTGAGATTTCCATATATTTTCCATATGATTTCCACTTGTTTCCAGGAACTGGGGCTTTAAATAAAACACCCTCAGTAAAATAGCATGAGTTGGCTGCACTGTATGAAGTGCATATAAACAATCTGTCATTCTGTAGTGCAGGGAATGTACAGCAGAGCTTGTTTTTCTGGGCCCTGGTTGCTTTTCTCTTTGCCTCCTCATCTGGCTCTTGCTTTCCCTGCCCTTCACAGCTTTAATTGCTCTCTCTTCAGTGTCTCACTTTTAGTGTAGCCTCGCAGCACACCCTCTTCTTCCAGTTGCTCCTGAATTTTAGAGTGATGGAAACAAAGCCTCTTCTCACTTACCCTTTCTGCCTTTATTGCTGTCCCTTTGTTTTCTCTCTGTGGGATCCAGCCAGCCCTGACGCCATGTCAGGGTTGTGGGGCAGGCAGGATCAAAGAGCACAAGAACAGCTGCAAAAGAGGTAATAGCTCTATCACCAATAACTGGACTTGACACAAGCAATCAGCACTATTTCTGGCTGCAATGAGATCTACGGTATTAACTCTTCAAACGTCTTCCAGAACACAATGGACAATTCAAGAATTACCCATTAATTATGAGCATCACAATTAGCATCAACAGTGAGGTCAAGAATTGAATGGGCATGAATGCCTCAGTGCTGTCAAACTTTTGTAAGTTAGAACCTGCAGGCCAAGGTTAAAGCAGTTTTTCAGGGTGCTGTAGGTTAGCACATGTAATCCTACTTCCCATGCTGTAACTCCATGGATAGAAATATAGGAGTTAGTTTCTAGGGCTGTTGCTCTGGCACTTTTCACCAGTACTGAGTTCCCTTAAAATTTTAATAAATCAGTAGATAATTTTTCTTTAACAGCCACAGTGAAATGGGACATTTAAAAAACTAGATATATACAAGAAACTAAATAAAGAACAAAATAACGGTAGGGCTAGATCTTCAGCTTTTGTAAATCACCATAGCTCTGTTGAAATCAAGGAAGCAATGCTATGTTACACCATTTGAACATCTGGCCCATAAAGAAGAAAAGGATACCCCACCTTTCTGTCAAGGTGAATTGAGGGGACACATTTATCTTATGGTGAGCTGCCATAGTAGATATTAGAGCAAGACCTAATTAAAAGTAAATTATATTGACATAACACTTCAGACAGTACAGGCTTTCTTGTCTTTTGTTCCTGTGCATTTCAGAGCCTCCCAGGAATGCCAATGTGCAAGTTCGTCTTGAAGACTAATGCACTTACTCGATTAGAGTGATAAGCAGTAGGCCTTTGCTAGGGCAGAGAAAGTGCATAGCATCATTTCAAATAAATGCCCTTGAAGTCTTTCATTACTCATAAACTCATGACACACTGTTCTCAATGCCCTGTGAAAGCAGCTGCCTTTGTGTGTGCCATTATTAGGAATTGGAGGTCAGATTGCTGCTGGTATGCTGTACATAGTTCTCTGAGAGCAATAAAGCATTTCAGTAATAAGTTTTTTTCCTTCTAGCTATAGTCTCCACTAAACCTGATTGGCTCTCACTGTTCTTGGGTTGGTGGAGTGATAGCATAATTAGCCGCAGTTGCTGGCAGTAAAGCATAAGGATGTGCTTCACATCTGGGACAGTGCTAAAGAATACATACTCTGCATTATGCTCATCTAGCTATTGGAAGACCAAAATAGCAGGCCAAATTCTGCCCTCAGATACACCATTGTAATTGGTTTAACTAAAGTCGCCCCAGTTCTGCTAAAAGTACTTATAAAAGTACTCAAAAGGAGGCAGTGTGGTCTTGTGATTAGAGGTGAACCCAAGACTCAGAATGTGGATTTGGACTGAAATTTCCTCAGTCTTTAAAGAGGAAAAGGAGGCATGTTTCTTCAGAATTAGGGACTGATTCTGCACTCTCTTGTGCTTTGTTTAGTCATTTACACCTCTGCAGAGGAAAGATAAAGGTTTAAAAATGCTACCCCAACTCAGAATTGTACTATTTTACATCCATTTTGCACAGCTGTAAATGACAATACAAGGTGAAAGACAATGGAGAATCAAGCCTCTAAAGTTCAGGGTTGAGCCCATCTCCACTGGTGATAATAGCAAGAGGCTGGGGTTCAGACATGAGCTGACATACTCACTTACTGAAAAAGACATCAGCCTTACCAAAGTTTAGCTTATTTCATTGCATCTAGTTATAAAATTACTAAAATTGTACAAATGTAGAGCTGGAAGGGACCATGAAAAGTCATCTAGTCTATCCCCCGGTACAGAGGTGGGGTCAAGTATACCTAGACATTCCTGAAGTATTTCTCTAACCTGTTCTTAAAAATCTCCAGTTGTGGGGATTCCACACCTTCCCTTCAAAGCCTATTCTAGAGTTTAACTATGCTTATGGTTAGAGAGTTTTTCCTAATATCTAACCTTGGTGACTGGATTACTGTCTATAAGTACTTACATGGGGGGCATGGCTCAATGTTTATGTCACACTCCCCATCAATATTCGGCCCAAGCCAAGGAAGCTAATGTTTCAACCAGCGGACAAAATTTGGTGATGAATCTTGGTCACGTGCTGAGAAAAATATAATGCAATCAATGGCTGGAAGTTGAAGCTAGAGAAATTTAGACTGAATATAAGGTATACATTATTAACAGTGAGTATAATTAACCATTGGAATAACTTACTCAAGTTCAGGATTCTCTCCATCATTGACAATTTTTAAATCAAGACTGGATGTTTTTCTAAAAGCTCTGTCTAGGAATTATTTTGGGAAAGTTCTACATTATACAGGAGGTCAGATGAGATGATCACAATGGTCCCTTTTGGTCTTGGAATCTATGAATCCATGAAACTGTATTTTGGCTATTATTTATCACCCTAGTTTCCTCTGGATGTTTACCAGTTGATTGTTTAAAATAATTTGTTCCAGTGTCTCCCCAGATATTGAAGTTAGGCTGACAGGTCTATAATTTTCTGGGTCCTCTTTATTCCCTCTTTAAGGACAGGTACTATGTTTGCCCCTCTTCAGTCCTCTGGGACCTCATGCATCCTCTATGAGTTTTCAAAGACAATTGTTAATGTACTGAGATTTCCCCAGCTAGTTCTTTACATAACTTAGCATGAATTTTGTCAGGCCTGGACAACTTGAATACATCCTACCTATCTAAATATTCTTTAACCTGTGCTTTCCCTGGTTTGTGTTCTCCCCCCCCCCTTGTTGATAATATTAATTGTATTAAGCATCTGGAATACTTATCTCTTTTAGGGAAGACTGAAGTAAAATGGGCATTAAATACCTCAGCTTTCTTGGAGTCATTAGTTGTTAGCTCTCTTTCCCCACTAAGTAGTGGATCTACACTGGCCTTCATCTTTCTCTTGCTCCTAATCTATTCATAGAACCTCTTCGTATTGTCTTTTTATCCCAAATTAAGTGTAAGTCATTTTGTGTCTTAGCCTTTCTGATTTTGTGCCTATATGCTTGAGCTGTTCTTTAGAAATCATCCTTAGTATTTTGTCCCTGATTCCACTTTTATAGGATTCCTTTTTGATTTTCAAGTCATTGAAAAGAGTTCCTGATGCACCTTACTATTCTTCCTAACTTTTCTTCACATCAGGATAGTTTGCTGATATGCCTTTAATATTGTCTCTTTGAAAAGCTGCTATCTTTTCTGAACTACTTTTTCCCTTTCATTTTTTTCCAATTACCTACAACTTCTCTAAGTTTGTTAAAAATCTGCTTTTTATTCTGCTTATTTACACTGTCCTTATTCTGCTACTCTCACTCCTTCCTTTCCTTTGGATCATGAAGTTGTAATTAAGTCCATCTTGGAAGCCTTCTGTTTCCACAATAAGTAAGCTTATCATAAACATCGTTTTCCCCATTAGTGGAATTCCCATTGCATCCTATCTACTATGGGTCTATCTTTTAGCCTATGCGATAAACTCTGAGGCCTGGAGATTATTTTTGTGTATTACATAGTGCTGATCAGATTGTCACTATTAAATAAACAATGAAGAATAATAATATAGTCTTGTTTAAAATGCCCCTTTTCTATCTTCTTCCAGCTCATTAATTACTGACCAGCAGATTGAATTGGAGACTGCCTTTTTCATTGAATTATTGGCTTTTATTTTAGCTAGCCACTAGTTCAAATGCTAAATATGCCAGCAATAGTGCTATACACACAACTGGCCTTGCAAATGATGCCTTCTTTGCTTATGTCAGTGACTGTGGATTCACTTTCATATCCTTAGCGCTAATTATTTTCTGCTCTTGCCACTATCCAGATAATATCTTATTCTGTTTCAGTCCTCTGCCACTGCCAGCAGGATGCATTCTTGGATTACTTTAAAGCCTTGGTAGACTAGAGAAGACGTACTTTGACAACTTGTGCTGCCTAGTGCCGATATTTATGTATTTCTTTAAAAAGTCTCAAATTTTGTGCATTGCCCATTGTTGGGATGTCTAGGAACTTTAGAAGCAGATTAAAATGACATAAACAAGTTTATAAAACTGTTTAAATTAATAACTTATAGAGTCTGACATAATAGTTAGATAAAGGTCTTCAGTGTGTCCTGAAACTTTAAACCTGTGAACTTTATGAAAGGGTAATTTTCAGAGATGAGGGGCTCTCACCTGAGAATTCTCTTGCTGTTAGCCTTGTTTAGTCAAACTACAAGAATTTACAGAGGCAACAAGTCCCCACCCAGGGGTCATAAGTCAGGACAGCAAACAGGAGGTAAGACGGAGGGAGTACAGCAGTAGCAATAATAAGATCAAATAATTAAAAATCTGTGGATATTTTAAATTATAATTTTAAAAGTTTCCTATGAAACTATAACTCCTGCACTCTGCTAACATTTGCTCCTCCTACCTCACTCCGTTTCCCATCCCAAGAAAGGTGAAACTGGACCCACTATCTATTATAGTTTTATATCTGTATTTGGTGTGCCTTTGTGTGAAAAAGTCAGACTCAGAGAGATATCTGAGTGCAAATTCTGCTTTCTTCAAATGTCCTCTGTCAGTGGTAGATCAGCAAAGGCCCTTTCAAAGCCCAGTTTAAAGTCCTTTCTCTTTCAGGTAAGCAGTATCACAAGCTTTCTTCAAAACTTGGTGGCATTGTGTTCCTCTAGTATAATTGCATTTAGCCCAGTATGGGGGAAAATCACTTTCTGCTTTTCCTAAATGCAGACCTAATTAGCTTTAAATCTTCAGTGAGTCAACAGACTCATGTAGAGAAGTGAAGCAATTTGGGACCAATGGAGAACCATTTAAAGTAAAAATGGTATCTTCTGTTAGTTGGGAATTTAACTTAATAGGGAAGAATGGCCGTTAACAGGGACATTAATTCTTATTAAGCGGACTCCAATGTATTTTCCTCTGAAAAGTGGCACTCATAATAGATATTCTGGTAGACAGTTGACTATGAATCCTAAATAATGCTAAAAAACAAGAATTCCACACAAAAAATGTATAGTGTGTACCACAACTTAATACAGAGATTGTTTTGTTGACTCACATCCCCTTTCATTTGTAATCATACAGGCCAGGCTACATCCCAGCCTATTCACAACTGTGAGAAGCACTTCTCCCCTTTGTTATATCCCTACGGAAACTACAGCAATTGCTGGGTAACATTAGGAAAAGTAATTACGGTAATACATTTTCTAGCTGTCATTTAATGAAATTTAGCAGGTGGAAAAAAGGAAATGCTAGTGCCAGACAGACAGCTTTGACCAGCCAGCTTTTTTGCTATCTAGTAGTAGACCATGGACCAGTTTAGCAACCACTACTAGAAAGAAAGAAACTACTGAAGGAATGTTGTTCTGCTTCTAGGCTTCTCTTGGCCAATTGTGCTAAATTGTGTAATAGTTTTGTCCTGTGTGGACAAAACCCACGACAGGCTAGGAGGAAAGCACCTCACTCATTTCCACTATTACCTTAATTGGATTTGATCCTTTGCCTGTGTTTTATGGTGTAGTTCTCTGCCCTATCTGTCTCTTCTCCCTTTGATGTGTGTTTTTGATTTATCTTACTAATTTAATTTCTCCTACCCTCTTTAAACCTTTTTGAAGACTATGTCCTATTTTTCTTACTTTGGCTTCCTCTATATCTTCTAGTATGGTTTATTTTGTTGTTTTTCTTTTTTATAGGCCTTTAACTGCACAATACAATTGCTTGCTCTACATGATGGTTTATTTTATCTTATATAAAGTTATTTTTAGCCTGCCGCATTCTGTCAAGTCCTTTTAATCTTATTTTTGTTTTAACATTTGCTTGCTTAGTGTAAATTTGCTAAGCCCATGTAAACCTTTTACATTTACTAAAATATCCTTGGTGTTTAGCATGTATTTTATTCTGTCATTTAGTGGTCAGTCAGAAAGAGATGTACTGCTATTTTTTTCTGAGGCATCCTTAAAGAGGATTCCCTGCTTTTAACTCCCAACTAGAACTAGTCAAACCAATCTTTATGTGAAATATTAATGGCAAATTTTGGATTTATATTTGAATAAGTATTCACAAATATATTTTTCTTCATTCTTTGACCAGCTGTACTCATTTAGGAAAAGTGGCCTTTGTTTCTGCTAGTTCATCCATGGGTGTTGTGTGGATTAATTACTTAATAGTTTTACATATTTTCATAGACATGTAGCAACATAGCCTGTAAATAAACAGCTCAGTTTATGTTAATTGTATCAGCTTGTATCAACTGGCTCAGTCAGTAGATAGTCAGAATGTCTTTGGACATTGATGGAGATAGTTTTAAGTGGCTAAATTCCATAGCATTTTATTTCATGCTACTTAGCTCTCCACTGCATAAAGACAATTTATGTGAATATGCTGCAATTTTGTAGCAGAAAGTTTATGAGAAAGGTTAGAATACGTAGGAAAGTCTTCATTGCAAACAGAAAAATAACAGATTATGCATTATTATATCAACTTCTGGGATAGATTTAGGTGAATTTATAGTTTATTTACATTTAGAATTTAGTTTTAAGACCTAATAAAGCACAGTTTACACAACATATGAATTTGTTTTAACCGTGTGTAATACCTCCACAAATTTGACTGTGGGTGTGATTGGGTTGTATAGACCCCACACTAGAGGGGAGGTGTCAGAGAGGCTCTGGGAGCAGGGCTAGCCCCATCCCTCCAGATATGTCAGGCATGCATGATAGGGAGGAGGCATTTAAAAGGGAAAAAACTGCAGTGTGCTGTGGGGGAAGAGGCAGGATTGGGATTGTCCTAAACAGTGGACTGTAGGAGTGACTCCTGAAGCTATGGAGGGAACTCCCAGACAGAAGCCCTTCATTCTGACCCTGCAAAGAGTGCACCAAATTCTCAGGGTAAGCTAGAGAGACTTAAGAAGGCCTGCAATGGGAAAAGGCTCCTTGCAAGGTGTAAGGAGCTGGGGCCTGGTCTGAAGACACCTGGGATAAATAACTGGTTGTGTCAGGTACTCCCACCAGCTGGGCAAGAAGCCTCAGGGGACTCTTTCAGGTAATTTAATTTATTTAAGGTCCAATCCTGCAAGTGCTGATGCATGTCAGTAACTTTACTAAGGTGAATAGTTCTGCATGTGTAAATCTTTATAGAGGAGGCTTTTAAAGATATTTTGGTGCCCAGAGTGTCTAGGCACCTATCTCCCATATTGTTACCCTCTCTTTTAACTTGCTTGAGAACTTAGCCCCTTTCTCTGGAATGAGCACTACTGCAATTAAGGTCTTCCTCTGTTTTACCCTAAGTCTTTTGTCAGATGTCTTTATTTGGAAGACCTGGCCATGAGTGAGGACTACCAGCCCATTCCAACAGAAGAAGGAGTGATTTGGTTCCCTCCCTTTTCCAGTTGCTTGAGCAGTCCTATTGGTGTTCCTGTAGTTTATTTGCAAGTTATATTCCTTTTTCTTAATGTCCCTTTTGGCAGTAACATATTACATTCCTGGAGAGCTCACGTATTTATTCTTGTGGTTGACCTTGGAGGAAAAAGTGATGAATGCTCCAACTTTTTATGAATATATTTTTTCAAATGGTATCCTAGAATGAAGAATGTGATAACTGGAGATAGAGCATTTCCAGTCAAAAGGATTTGGCTGTGGAACAAACTTCCAGAGTAGATTAAACTAAACAAGAGCCTGAGACGCTTTTGGACACCTTTGACTGAACATATTTTATTTCTCATTCTCACATGTTTCATCCTAGGCCTTATGAGATGCCTTGTCCTACAAGAGTGCAGTTATGGTGGATCATGGATAGAGATGAGATCATTAACGTAGCTTCTCTTGACTCATGGAGGGCTTTGAAGATCATGGTCAGTGGCCAACTGTTAATAGAAATGTATTGAAAACCAACTAAACACAATGGCCTGACAGGTATAAGGTGAAGGGCAGCCACATTTTACACAGGCTGGAGTCCCAAAATTACTTCATAATTCCAGATACAGTGCATTGATAGTCAGCTAACACGCCCTAGCCAGGACATCTGGAGCTTAAATATCAGAAATCTCCACATCTCATTGTTAATCATGCGTGGGACTTTCTTATGGTATTGACATAGAATAATAATCTAAGATAAACAAAGAGTATGCAAAGGGGATAGAAGTTGACTGATACATTTAGGGGCTGATTCTCCATTGTCTTGCTCTTTTTGTAATAATTTGTACCTATAAAATACTACCAGATCGCAGCAGTGTAAACAGTTACCAACACGCCAGGTAGTGTATGGTCAGGCCTTGCCATTTAGACTGACATTTAGAAATCTCTTTTGATATGAATCAGCAGGGAGCCTAGAAATCCATTTCCCACAGAAAAATGTGGAATTTGTATTTTTAAGAGAATCTTTAGTTTTTACAAAATGCTTTTAAAATCTTCAAAAATCTTTAGTTTTTACATTTTGTGAAAAAATAATAACATATATTAACTATTAATTAAATTTTACTGAAAGTGTCACTCATACAGTGTGAGAAACCTCCCCCTCTTGTGGTTGATTTTCGAATGCGCTTTAAATTTACCGTGGAACCCTGTTTACTGGATCCACTTGGGACTGGGGCCATATCGGATAATCAAACATTGGGAGAATTGGCAAAAAGCTTTCTATCTCTTATCTTAAGATGTGGTGAGGGGAGGTCATGGTGGGCGGTCAGCCCTGCATGGTGTTGACAGCTGAAGCCTCAACCTCCAGAGCTGAAGCCCCAAACCCCACTACTGCCAGCCTCACTGATGGTTTGATTAATACAGAGAGCTAGATAATGGAGGCTTGGATAAAAAGGGTTCCACTGTATATCAATAAAATATTATGTTCACCAAATACCTATATATATTGTGGCTAGGGAAACTACATTTCAGTGTTTCATTTCAGTCATGGAAAAATTCAGATTTTTATGTTTTTTTTTAATCAGATAATTTTGGATGGGGGGGTGGAGGGTGGTCATGGAAAACTAGGATCTCTGCTAATCAGCTAGATAAAGGTAAGGCTTCATAAAGCTAGAACAGATGTGAATTCCAAACCTACACCATCATAGATTCCCTATTGGTGAGGCTGAACCTTTTAGGTACAGTTCCATTTTGAAGGCAGTTCAGAGCCATGCTGCTCTCAGGGGCCTGGTCTACACTACCCGTGGCCATCAACGCAAGATATGCAATTGACACTGTGTAGTATATATAGTGCTACATAGTGTAGCTTGCATATCTCCCATTGACTCATTGACTCACTAACTTTCACTTACATCAGCAGGACATGCCCTCTGGTCAACGCAGCCTTATGTTTTTCACAGGGGTGGATTTACGGTGTCGATCAGAGAGCACTTCTGGGATCGATTGAGTGGATCTTCACTGCCCGCTCAATTGATCCTGCAGAATTGATCCTGGAGTGCCAGCACAGACTTGGTAGTGTAGATGTGCATAGGGTGAGCATTCTGCCTTCTTTATGCAAAATATCTTCTGGAGATCCTCAGAACATGGGGGAGCAAGCAAATTGCTTCATCCTATTAAAGTGTGCAGCATATTCCCTTTCTCCTACCACATACACTCTACTGCATGAGTGGATCCTGGCTCTACCTGCTCCCTACTCTCCTTATACACCTCAAGGAGTAATTAAGGAGCAGCTTTTGTGCAAGTGGGCCACACAAAATAAAAGGATGGTCTTTACTCTGTTCCTGCAACTGCTCACACAAGTAAGGGCTAGGCAAAATCCAGACCTATTAATCCTCCTCTGTATTCACTTAGCTAGCAGATTGAAAAATGCCAGCATTCTGGGTGTTAAAGCACTTCTTCCTCTAGTCAGGAGATGCAAAGAGCTTCTTTTTTGCTTTTTTCCCCTTCTTTTCATTAATCACAGTTGCAGCCTGAAAGGAACAAGTTTCATTTTCTTGGGCTTCTCCCTCACTCCCACTCTTTCTGCTTCTCTATAATATTTTTTGGATTATCTATCCTGGTTATGGAGGTCTGGCTCTGCTTCACTGAACATCCTATTTCCTGTCACCCTATATTGAAAGTAACCAGTATAACTCAAGATTCATCCTTTTGCTGTCTTCAACAACACTATTTGTTAGCAAGCATTTCTTGGCACTGATGATGTTTTTTTTCATCCTTCGAGCTTTTCTCCTCCTGTACTCCACACACCCCATACTTCTACACAACTCTGATCCACTCTGGTTCACATTGATGGGGACCAGTAAAGCACCCACAAATACCTTTTTGAATGTTTGTTGATGAACAATGCCACATTTTTGCTGTTTATATTAACGTGCTACAAAAAGAGATCAATGAACCCATAACATGGGCTTTTCAGTATGAATATGCTGGCTTTCATTGACAGCTTTCTATATTGCACCCTGTATGACAGACTATTTTACCCCTTATGGGCATAAATTTGGCTGAGACACAAAGCCATGAGGCTCCAGGCTGGGGTGGCAAGGGTTAATAGATAGAGCTCAGAGACAGCTCGAACTCATTAGTCAGCTGGAACTCCAATGCAGAGCAGTTAGAAAAGGGAGGAAGACCACTGCCAGGAGTAGATGATCGGGCAAGTTGCCATGGAGAGGGAAATGGTCCACTCTGTGGGCTTTGTTCTGTTTAATGATTGTTTTGTTCCGTCTTCTGAAGCAAGACATACACGAATTTAAAGGCACTGGTCATTGGTGCTCTTGGAGCAAAAGAGAGGCTTCCTTCTGGCACAGGAAGGGACTTGAGGACTATGTTTACATTTGCATTCAACTGGATGAAGGCTTTGGCCGCCTTCAAGGGAGATGATCCTGGAGCTATGGCTGTGCAAAATTTCTTAAAACATAGCTGAACTCAGGCATATTCCCTAGGGAACAGGTGATGTGGTGATTGCAAGAAAAAGGAAGTGATCTTATGAGGGTTAGGGAGATGAACCCAGGCGACTTCTTGACAGGAGCCCAGATGCCAGCAATCTTGCTTAGTGGTTAGAAATGGACTGAGGGGGGCAGGAGTAAAAGGTAAAAACAAGAGCCTAGGGTCTGAACCAGAAGCAATGCAGAGCTGGAGCAAGACAGGAACAAGGCAGGGGAGGAGAAATGCCATCTGTGAGCAGCCAGCAATCCAGTGCTGCTGCAGAGCTTACAACCAGGTCTGCAGGCTCCTGCCAGCCAGTCAGGCAGGCCGACCTACTAGACAATCCTCCTGCAACCCATCTGAGCTCATTAATCAGCCTGGAGGCTGGGCTGGCTAGTTCTTAGGCTCAACTGAAAGTACCAGACGTGACACTCCATAGGTACAAGACCTTGAGAACAGAACTCCAAGGCGACCTGGTAGCTAGAGCTATTGCAGAAAGACAACTCCATGACATGTGCATTTAAAATGTGTAATGTTGGCCACTAAACTGCCCAGACGCACTTTGGTATTTGCAGGACTGTCTAAGAGCCTGCTTAACATTGGGGCCCCCTTTGCTAGGTGCTGTACAAATACAGAGGAAGACAAAATTCCTTCCTGGAGAGCTGGCAATCTAATTTAAGCCAAGACAGAACAAGTGAGCATAACACATGATATATGGGAAGAGGGAGAAAAGAAGACAAGAGTAATAGCGCACAACTAAATGACTCCAAGTCATAAATGTTGACTAACCCTGAACATATCCAAGGTTAGCTGGCTGACTTCTTAGCTCAGCATAGAGCTAAAAGACTGAAGGGGGGCATGGAACTACTGTTCTATGTGGTTTCTCCAAATCAGGCTGTGGACGCTGGACTGGGCAGTGTAGGAAAACTTTCACTGCTTCTGCCAGTTTTGTGAATAAGCAGAGGGCTCCTGACTCTGGGCTGTCAATCAGACACTTT
The DNA here is from genome assembly GCA_007922155.1 of Mesoclemmys tuberculata. Classification (NCBI taxonomy): domain Eukaryota; kingdom Metazoa; phylum Chordata; order Testudines; family Chelidae; genus Mesoclemmys; species Mesoclemmys tuberculata. The sequence goes on along the minus strand of ML675604.1, from coordinate 30,203,921 downwards.
TCACCAGGACTAAACTGAAATAATTAAAAAAGAAAATGTAATTAAACTTACATTTGAGTACTCAGCCAGATTCCTGCCCCTCACATGACAGCAGCATAAGAGAGGTTTGTGCAGGGACCTATTTGATTGAACAAATACATTTTCCTCTCCCAGCAGGCACATATCTGCTATACAGCCACTACTGCAGTCTCTGGTCTGTACTATCTGACCACCTTGTACACTGGAGTAATAGTAATAGGATGAAATATAATAGTGAAAAGTGCAAGGTAATGCACTTAGGGATTAATAATAAGAATTTTAAATATACGTTGGGGACGCATCAGTTGGAAACGTCAGAGGAGGAGAAGGACCTTGGGGTATTGGTTGATAGCAGGATGACTATGAGCTGCCAATGTGATATGGCTGTTAAAAAAGCAAATGCGGTTTTAGGTTGCATCAGACGAGGTATTTCCAGTAGGGAGAAGGAGGTGTTAGTGCCGTTATATACGGCGCTGGTGAGACCCCACCTGGAATATTGTGTGCAGTTCTGGTGTCCCATGTTTAAGAAAGATGAATTCAAACTGGAACAGGTTCAGAGACGGGCTACTAGGATGATTCAAGGAATGGAAAATCTGCCTTATGAAAGGAGACTCAAAGAACTTGGCTTGTTTAGCCTGGCCAAAAGAAGGCTCCGGGGGGATATGCTTGCTCTATATAAATATATCAGGGGGATTAACGTTAGGGAGGGAGAGGAATTGTTTAAGTTTAGTACTATATAGGTACGAGGACGAATGGGTACAAATTGGATATTAGGAAATTTAGACTTGAAATTAGACAAAGGTTTCTAACCATTAGGGGAGTGAAGTTCTGGAACAGCCTTCCGAGGGAAGTAGTGGGGGCAAATGACTTATCTGGCTTTAAGACTAAGCTTGATAAGTATATGGAGGGGATGTTATGATGGGATAGTTTAATTTGAGCAATTGATTTGGATTATCGGCAGATAAGTCTGCTCAATGGTCTGTGGGAATGTTGGATGGGATGGGAACTGAGTTACTGCAGAGAATTATTTTTTGGGTGTTGGCTGGTGAGTCTTGCCCACATGCTCGGGGTTTAGCTGAGGTCTTCAAATCTCACTTTTGAGGATTTCAATAACTCAGTCATGGGTTCGGGGTTGTTATAAATGTGTATGGGTAGGGTTTTGTGGCCTGCCTTGTGCAGGAGGTCAGACTAGATGATCATATTGGTCCCTTCTGACCTATGAGTCTATGAGTCTATCGTGGCAATAGCCTGCTACAGACCTTCTGTGTAGATGCACTGACCACTGAAAAGAGCTTGGGTATTATTACAAATGTTTGGCCCTCTCTGCCTTTCCAAATGTCATCCCTCCTTCCACTCCCTCCTTCAGCTATACTTCAGAAGATCCAAATATCAGTCCCACAGCTTGACTCTCCCATAGAGAGAAAAGAATTAAAGAAAATTCGTTAAAAAGCAACTTTTGCTGATGAACCAGTTTTTTCATACTTTCTATTCATCCCCCTTCTTTTAATCAAATCATATTTTTGGGGACACTGGAGGAAGCTGCATTAGAAATTTGCACTTTAAAATACCATGCCTATTGAGAAGAGTGTGGCTAAAGATCTGATCCTTTAGTTTCTCTATAGTACCTGGGAGAACTTTTTGTGGAAAATCAGATGAAGTGCAATGGAAAGATATAGCAGGCATGGTGTAGTGGTTAATGTATGGAAATGGGAGTGAGAACATTTGGGGATCTGTGTCACAGACTCCTTGGGTGCACTAGAAAAGGCCCATTAAATCTCTCTGGGCTTTGGTGTCCCCATCTGTAAAATGGAGAAAATAACATCTCACTGGGCTTTTAAGAGGCTTAATTCATTGTTAGTAAACTGCTTTGAGATTATAGCTGGGCTTCTAGGAATAGTCATTTATTTTCATAGATGTCATTCAAATTGCTAACAGTTTACAACTATTTAATCCTGGACATCCATCAGTGATTTAAACTATTCATATTCAGGTGCCAGAAAATAATGTATCCACACAATGAAAAATATGACTGGATTTGCTGTAGGAGCACAGTAAGAGTGTTATGGTAAGACTTGAACAATAAGGTTGTCTGATGTAAAGTCCTAAACTGATCCACATTTCTCACATGTATGGATTGGTCTGTCTTCCAATGGCAATGTATATACAGAATACGTATTTAGGCTCTGATGCAAAAACTCATGCGTTAGTTGTCCCATTAAATTTAATAGGATTGGGGCCTGAATTTGCACATGTTGACTTCCTAGCATGCTCCTCCCTGAGTATAGAATCCTCTGTGGATTCAGTGTGGATTCTTTGTGAATCAAGAGTGAAACGCCAATTGTTCCATTTCTCTATTACAGTCACAGATTACTGATTCCACAGGCACACTCAATGCATTTCTCAGAGGAAAGGAGCATAACAATTTTGGTTTTTTCCCCCTCTGTCTCTGCTGATAAGGTTTCCAGTTTCCTGCTGAGGTGTCAGAAAGAGAGAAAATAATTGGCGTAGAAGATTTAAAACGTGACCCCATGCTGAGATTTATAAGGACCTTTTTTACCAGGAGTAAAAATCCAGAGCAACCACAGGGAGATGGCATCACAGATGAGGATTTATTATTAGAATTTCTAATTATATTTATACAATCAAATATAGAAATTCTTCCCCCACTCCAAAGTTAGGCCCTTATCACACAGCAAGAAGGATACTCATCAGTGTGGTTCTTGATGTTAACCTCTCTGATCAAAACAACGTGTAATCTTTATGCTTGTGACACTCATGCCACTCTATGAAAGTATGCATCATGTCAAACAGGTGCATGTGCATTCCTTATAGAGTTCCATGCTGGGATTGTATTGGGCGCTCAGTGTGTACATAGTGCTATGGGCTATTTGCCTTATACTACAGCATTGTGTTTGTTTGTTTGTTTTAAAAATGATCTCCAAAGCAGGACCAACAACTTCAGTTTGTAGTAAAATGAAAGAAAATTTCTCTAATATACTCATGAGTCAGGTTAAAATCTCTTTCTCCTGGGGATAAATGTTGAAGAAATTGCAATGAAAGAGATTTTATACATACATGGTGGGCATGTTCAGTCACTGGAAAGTAATGTGATATCATTCATAACCATATATTAAAAATACTTGGATATTTGTTAATTTCACAGCAGTCAGTGGCAGCTAGATAGAAGTAGCAATAGAGAGCTTTTCACTGTGAAAAGAAAAATAGCCCCAAATCAGAGGAATGGTCCAAAAAAATGAGAGAGATGGTGGTTATGGAACCATTAAAGCACAAGTTATGTACACAGTAAAATAGGCAGAAGACAAATAGATACTTAGATATTCAGTTACTATTTATTCAATATTCAATGTACATCCACCTGCAGAACAGAATCCAGCTCACCTGCCCAACTTTGTTGAATATTAATGTTTGATGAACATGCCTTGTTTGATAACTATGAACAGTCAGTACTTCCACTCAGTTTAATCAAATCAATTGAAACCGCACATCCTGGGTGGTGTAAAGAGGCTCACTCTCTACATGGTAACACCCTGCTAGGTAGAAAAATTTGCATAATGTTTCTCTAAACAAAACAATAAGCTCAATGTTGTAATGATTAATATTTTATTTCAGCAGTTTACATGGCAATGATTTGTAAGCCTTTTGAAACTTCCTAAATTGTTATTAAAAATAAAAATAAAAATGGAAGAATAGGACATTCTGGAGAATTCTTAATATTGTATTCCAAGCATCACAAATCACTATCAATCATGTTTCCAATGTTTACACTGATTTCATTTTTCTGGTTTTATATTGTAGATTTTGGCTTTTCTGTGGTGCAGCTGAGATATAGGAGTCTTTTCTCTTTTTTATAGCTAGGGACAGATGGCCACCAAATGTCACTATCACACTTTAATGGGACGACTAAATCATTATGGCATTTTATTTAAAGAAATTAATTTCTATGAGCAATACTTCAAAATAACTGACAGAATAATGAATAATGTAAATTTTCTATCAATGACTGCCTTTTTTCTCCAGAGGTTGTAGTGGGCTTAAGCTGAAGAATTGGGATCAGAATTTTCCTAAAGTTTGGGAATGTCTGGATTTGAGGTTTTGGTTTGGACCTTTATAGATAAAAGGGCCAGATGAAAAATTCATATAGTGACCCAGAGCTGAAAAAGCGGTGTGTGATTAGGGGGTTAGTACAAATGACTTACTGCACAACTCTGTCTCAAACACTTCAGTTTGTTAGGCTCTTCAATGTCCTGTCACTCAAGGCTGGATTGGATTGGCCATGATTAGTTGTATGTTTCTTGAATTATTGAAAGCATTAGTAAAATATTCATTAAAAATAAAAAATAACTCAAAAAGAAATCTGAATTTGTTTCCTATACAGGATTCATTCAGCTGCCTTCTCCTTTTAAACAAAAACAAAAATACCCTGAATATATTAAGGATGCTAATAGTTGCCAATAGCAGGAATTTCATGATAGGATATCAATATTGGTAATTGAATATTGTGGCAAATCAAGATTCTATTACAGCGGAATACTTTATTTTTACTACACTATTGTTTGTTGCCCACTGATTCCAGCATGGCTTTTTATCTTCCATAAGTGCTAGAGCTAACCAATATCATTTGCTGCTCCTACTTTTTTTTTAAAATAAACGAATCCCAATTGGCGTCAGAACTTCCTTAGTAGAAGTCTAAATGCCATAGAACTTAGTCTAATTTTCTGTAAGAATAAGAAGAATAAGTTGCATTAAAGACAGTTACAAATGAATAAATTCTGTCCCAGTATTGCTCTTCTATGTAAACAGTTACTGTAGTTTCCTCAGGATGTCAGGCATTTGTGAATTTGGAGGACTGAAGGCAAATACCATATGACAATCCTATATTAAAATGTGGACTGCACTATGAAAGTGCTTCGGAACACTTGGCATTGAACCTGAGTGTAGTCTGAATGGTTAGATGTGGGAGGCATTTAGTGGCTTTTATTTAACAGGGAATAGTATGTCTTGCACTGGCATGGTTCCATTTCTGCATCACAGAACAGCCAGTATTAAAGACTTGGCTTGAATTGCAACATCAGCACTGGCTCTGAATAGACCTGTGTTTGGCACTCTTCCCTAAATACTTCTATTAGATACACTGCTTCATCAGAATCTCACATAATTTACTAGTAGCGTCATTATTTTGGAAATAAAAATAAACCTGTCATTTTAAAGCATTTTAATCCCCAAGCGAATATAGACTACATAACGGGCTAACTACCTGAAAAATGTATAGTAAAATGTCTTCAGGTGTGGGGCTTTAGCCAAATCCAATGGTAAGAGACTTGACTATTAAGCAAAACCTAGCAAAGGCAGCTTTTAACTAAAGAAATGTCCAGTTAGTTCAGCCATCCAGGTTCCAACTTTTAGACTGCCCCGTTCCAGGAGTGAGAAGGACAGATTTATGCAGGGGACAGTAGGGCCTGATTCTTCTCATACGCCTATGTAAACTGGGACTAGCTGCACTGCAGTCAGTGAGGTTACAATAATGTAAACTAGTGTAAGTGAACGGAAAATCAGGCATTTGATCTATAATATACATACACAAATGTCTCCAGTCCCCCAGCTAGTAGGATCATTCACTATCAAGTTTCAGTACAAGCTGAAAACTTTCTGTATGTTGAACTCAGATTTTAGGGATTTTGATTAAAATAATACCAGAACCTTAAGCATAATGATGCAAACCACGATGCTATAATCCTTATTTAAATAACAAAAACTGTTCAGATTGTGTTAAGAATTTGAATTATACCCACAAAAGCAAGGAAATTTAGAGTTAAGGCAGAAATTTGCTTGTTTCTCCTGCCAGATTATGCCTGGTAGTGTTGTTTCATTTATTGTTAGATATTTAAAATCTCTCACCTTTATGATTTCACAACATTTACACACAACAGGCTGAATTAAGGATGGAGTTTTGAGATTTGCTTGGAAATTATGGACTTCTCTAGAGTTAGCTGAGAGTTCTATCATTATTTAAATTTAATCTTTTGTGAAAGATGGCAGCAGACAATTGAACAATGGAGAAGGACAGGTACGGAATTCCAATTTCAGATATATTAGCGACTCACACAGTGACCTTGGGCAATTGACTTGGCTTTCTCCTGTCTCAATTCCCATGTAAGTTGACAGATACAGGAGTAACATGTTGCAACTCAAATTATGAAGTCCTTTCATGCATACAAGAAAGAAATGTGTGCCAATGGGCCAGTTGTTCAATACAAAAATATGATCATTAAGTTCTGCAAACACAATTTTGCATGGAAGGTGTC
>ML675604.1:30074413-30197570 GCA_007922155.1 Mesoclemmys tuberculata | reverse complement strand
GTGTCCTAAAACAAAGCATTAGTCATGCAGTTCATGTATTTGGTCATTCAGGAGTTTCTGTACATTCAGTAAAAAAAGAAGCAAAATAATTACCTTTCATTCTACAGATTAGCTTTGGCTCTTTTTTATATGGAAAGACTTTGCTAATTTCTTAATGTTATAATAGATGTGTCTTTGTATGATGAAATGACAAAAAATAAACATTTGTGTATCATTTAAGGCTAATATTCAATGAACATACTGTAATTACTTCATGAACTCTACAACGTTACTACACATGCAGCATTTCTATTTAATTTCATATGAATTTTCCTTGCTGAGGAACCTGATATATGTTATTAGGGAGAGCAAAGGCCATCTCTTAGAGTTCAGAAACACAAGCCAAGAAGGTGGTCATGTTTGTCAAGGGGAGTCAAAGCTGCTCTTGGGAACTTGCCACTGTATAAAAATATGCAGTATATTAATAGATACATCTGAATGCTTCTCTTACAATGTGTCCTTGTCAATTGAGTGACAACAGAACACAAGTGAAGAGAGTGGTTCTTTATCATCCACAGTAAAACTTGATGGTACACTAGCACCTGAAGAGACAGCGTCACAGAATTTAGCAAAACAGCACTGTCTTCAAGTGTAAAAAAAAAAAAAAACCCTTTAAGATGGTTTAGAATAACCTCACTCATTGAGACAAGACCAATCTATCAGAGGTTCCTTTTTTCACAAAAAGGGAGTCATTTTGCCCTATGGTACTTGAAAGGAACTCCAGCCTTTAAGATAATATTGGTAATGATGCTCTTGAAAACAAAAGTCATTAAACCTGAATCCTGGAGAGGTGGAGGCATCTCAGACATGACCTGTTTCAATTAATATATTTTCATATCTTTGTCCCTTTTCTTATGTGACATACTCTGCTTTATTGTAACTTGAGATGGACCCAAACACCAACATTTGGATATAGGTTTTTAGTCTTGAAATGTTTTTAATCCCAGGTTTTCATCTATCCCATTAGAAAGGCAGTGGCTAATTGAAATTCTGAGCTGGATTCAGATTCCACATTCCCACCCAAGGTTTAGAGATATTCAAGCTGTATATAATAATGCAGTGTGTTCACCTTATGAGGATGATACATGCATTTACTTTGGTTTCAGTTCAGGGGTGTTTTTCCTCTTCAGCCCCAATCCCCCTGGGGGCAATTTGGTAACAAACCCATAATCAGCTCACCCAGTCTGAATTTTAAGGTTTCGAATGACATCCCTGAGTTACTTTTTTTTTTGTGTGTGTGGTTTTATGTATTGGCAGAAATATTTTGCACAGCTCTAATTAGAATATCTTTTTCCTAGATGTAAATCCTCCAGCTACACTCTGAGGGCAATCCTAGGAAGAATTTTTTTTATATAAACCACCATATTCTCTTCCCCACTTTCCTAGTCTCAAAGCAATCTGAGAGCAGGGAAATTATTTCTCAGGTTATACCAAAACCAGCAGCAGCTTGTAAAATGCCGTTTGTATAGCTGAATGTCTGATGGTGAATTGCTAGACTGTGAAGTAATCTCCCAATAGAAGTGATGGAGTATTAAACTTCTTGGGACAAATAAAACTAATTTGAAAAAGTCTTGGAGAGAGATTGAGATTGGGTTAAGAGAACCAGTGCTACCTGCAGTTCTAAGAGCTGTAAAGGTAAGGATGAGAAGGAAGAAGCCCCCCAACCATCATCCCACCGAACACAAGTCCCCCACAACCAAACCCAGTCATGGGTTCTTGCTGTGTCACCCCAGATGAATAATTCTTGCTGCCACAAAGGATTGTGAGATTTGTATGGGTCATGGTGAAACCAGGGGTGCATTTAGTGTCCTGTGAAAAATGAAAGCGAGCTAGACAGCTAGAAGAATAAACAGGTCTTTTCAATCTTTAATTTATATGATTTTTTCAAACTTAAACTGTAAGATGTCTGAGTTTATAAACAAAAATAGAAGCTGCAGAGGCACTTCACTCTGGTGCATCTTTCTGAAACTATATCTTATAAACCTCTTGTCTCTTGCTCAGTCTTGTGCACTGATGCATTGGCTTACGGGCTCATATAGAGAATGGATGCAGTGCTTGACTTCATTTACTTTTCTTTTTAATCACTGAAGTATTACTAGTGTTCACCATAATTTAAATATCATGTGCTTATGAACATTTTTCAACTGATTGTCAGGATATAAGATTGTGACTTTGGGTTCTTCTGCAGACTTTTTCAAGGTAACTCTCTCCTATAACTTTCTTCTCAGGCCTTTGTACTCTTGCTTCTCCTATTTATGGAAGTTGTGCATAGTTCTCTGAGGCAAGGAATGCAAAGGAAAGCTTTACTTCCCTAGGATGTTGGCACCATATTATGGTATAATGTAGCTCCTGACATTGTCTGCCAGCTGCAATAATCATTGTGTGGTGTTGAATTACTGCTTTTCACATTTAGGAACAGTTTTACAAATGGCCTTTGTTTTGTGGGACCTAGGTGTGCATTGTTGCCCACACACATTTGTGTTTGCAGAACAGGTGATTATGTGTCTAACTATGGTAGTGAGCAAGTAACAGGTTGAGTGTAATAGTTGTACACTTGCACAAAGTAGACCTTTTGAATAACTGGCCTTCATTCATTAGGTCCTTCTGTGGTAATGGGATGAGCAAAGCTGGTTCAGATAAAATAGGAAATAACTCAAATAAAAACTAGACCTCAGTCTGATATCTGAAAATGTTCAGAAAGGTTTTGATTTTCCATTTACACACCCTGGAATCAGACAGGACATAAAACAGAAGTATCAGTACACTGCAGGAGAAAGGCTGTTCTCATGGCATTTCTAATGAGACTGGCACAACATAAGACCATGAATCTAAAAATTGAGCATATTTTAATGAGATTTCCAATCCTAATGTGATAGACAAAGAGGTGTGGCAAGCTTCAAATAAGCATTTGTGGTTTTCAATGGTATCTGAGCCACTAAACCTTACCAAGTTAACCCAATGGATTGTCATAAACGATTGTCATGTTGTTGTTTTGGCTCTGGATACTTTTTGTTAGAAACATAACTGGCTGGTACAATCTGTTGTAGCAAAGCTGTTGCAACCCAGGTCTCCAAGCTAAGAATCGTATTATCGTACTTTGTATACATGAAAGGGCTCAATTTGGTTTCCCCCTGTCCCCCCCCCCTTTTTTTTTTGCCTGCAAATAATTGTGGACAAAAACTGGAAGCAGACAGCCCTCTAACTACATAATCCAAAGGTGAAAGGGGGAGGTTCATTTTAAAAATCAGGCTTTCTACTATGTGTTTTTAAGGGCCTTATATATTTAATTTTATAATGAAGACTTTTATTCTCATGACAACTGCGCATTAGTTTTCAGAGTTGTGTGCAGACCTTTGAGACTACTGACTTATTTAGGAATGCATTTCACATCCCATAGATCCTCTTCTAATTGTCTGAACACAGCCATCGAGAACTGACTTCAGAGTTCTTCATTTCTCACAGTTTACATGTTTCTATTAATACATAATGTTCATGCTGTACCACAGCTGCAACTGATTCTGCCACCTTTCTGTTTCATTTGAGTTTCTTGTCTCTCCCCCTCCTCCATCCCATAACATTAAATATTGCAAAAGCATCTCAATGTAGAGAGGCTTTCTGAGCATAATGGTACACAAGTTCTATTGGAGACTGATTTTTCCTCTGTCAGCAAAAGTGCTCTGCACTGAAGCTCAATGACTGTAATACTGCAGTCATCAGTATAGAATTGGTATAGTTTGCCACTGAACATGTTCCTTATCATCATGTAGAGGATCGTACCAGCAGCTCGTGAATGCAATCAGCAGGATGGATAAGTAATATATATATATATTCCCATTACATGTTGGATAGGTATAGCAATTTCTTGCAACATCCTGAAAAAAACCTTATTGAATTAAGTTTAAGTATATTTGGAGTCCACTGTATTAAGTGCAAAGGTTATATACTATTGTGAGCTGGGATTGTAACCTCTCTGGGGAGGAGATAAGATGTGAATCCTGGGAAGTGTTATGAACTTCAAAGGACTGTACTGACAATGTTTTGGGACAAACAGTGTCCAGTGGTTTCATTCTCTAGGCAGAGATGAATACAAATTCCCCACTGGCTATTCAAAAACTCAGCTTTTTGAGGCTATGCCCTATGGAGAGGATCATTATCTGCTGATTGCCTGTCCCTGGAGTCTCAAGGTCAAAGGCCCAAACTGTATAAAGAAAAAAGACTGACTCATCCATGGGAGTGCTAGTTCCAAGATGAGGCTGTTATGAACTTGTAACCACAGAAAAATTCCTTGGTGGAGTTTGAAGAACTGATTCCTACCAAAGCACTTGTTGGAGTTCGGGTGATCTCTGATAAGATTATTAGCACCTGTGTAGGTTCTTTTATGGTTTTTTATATGTTTTCTGTAATGCTTTCACCTAAGAATAAATGTGCTTGCTTTGAAAGAGCTGTGTGGTAATTTGTAACTGGTAGCAAATTCAGCTGTTCAGAGCCTATAGAGAGAAAGCAAAGCTCAAGCCTGTTTAGGCAGTCTGGTTTGCTGGGGATATTTCAGTATAGTCAGAGAACTGTGCCATCTGGCAAATCCCTGGTCAGGAGGGAGAGAGACATGGGCATCTGCCCAAGAGAGGTGATGGCTGTGGAACTGGAAGCCTACAGTGGGTGTTCTTAAGGGACCATGGAGGGGGGGAATACAAGTGCAATTGTCATTCTACTTCATACGGACTACTTAAATCATCATTGGGCAAGTGAATGACTATCACCCTCTAGGTAGAATATTCACCTAGGAGACCCAAGTTCAAGTCCCTGTTCCAATGACTATAATTATTTATACAACGTGGAACAGTCTCGATTGGAGAGAATGAAGGAGACCCACATCCGAATAGTCTCTGGGTTAGACCACTCCGCTAGATGCTCCACATGAGGCAGGAGTGGGGATTTGAATTAGGGTCTCCCACATCCTGGGTGAGTGCTCTACTCACTGGGCTATTGGACATAAGGTGGAGGGAAAGTGGGAATACTGTTGTTGTTATCTTTCACATGGAGTTAAGCATTTTCAGAGCTCACCTACCTGACTGGGTTCTGCAGGCATGATAGACAGGAGAACTCCTAGTTTGTGAATCCCACCAGGGATGAGACATGAGCTAGGCACTGAGAAGCCCTGCAGCACCAGGACATAGGGAGCTTTGCACATGTGCAAAAATTTAGTCAGTTATGTGATAGAAATTTAGTTGCCATAGAGACTTTGCTGGTGGAAACTTAGCTGCCTAGGGAATTTTGACATCTATTGGGTTAGGGGCAGCTGAACAAAGGGTTTTGAGGATTGAAATTTTGGACTTAGGTGCCTGAAATGGCAGTAGGTGCCTAAATTCCTTTGTAGAACTAGCCCTAAGTGACTAGCCCAAGTTCACACAGGAAATCCATGTTAGTGCATGGAATTAAACCCATGTATTCCGAGTCCTGACCTGGAATGTTAATTTTTTAGCAGCTTTCCACAAGCTTTAATGAAAGAAGCTAGACCAAGTGAATTAAATATTATGGTTTGGAACCAACTGAAAGATCTATTATTTATATACTTAGTTTGGATTTATAAGAACTTCAAACTGTTTTAAAACACCATCAACATAGAAAGAATAGAATCAGGCACCACCCGACAAGAAAAACTAATTCAGTATATGCAGATAAAGAAATTCTCCATACCCTCTTCTGAAGCATAATCTCTCTCCTTAAAAGCGTCCATGGAAAAACATATACATACAAATGGAGATACAAGCTAATGATATTGAACACTGAATCAGATAAGATGAAACACATCTACAGGCACTCCAGTTTCATAACCTTGACTTGGTCTCTGGTATCTAGAGATATTATTTTCTAAGATGCTCAGTTGCTTCATTCTCAGTTGCCCTTTGCCTTGTTCAGTCATTTACACCAGTGCCAAAGGGGTGTCAAATGCTACCAGACCAGAATGGTACTGTTTTCCATCCACTTTGCACTCATGGAAATGCCCACACAAGGTTCAAAGCAATGATGATCAGGGCCTGTAATATTTAAAGTGACTAGAACAAAATACTTGCATACGAGGCTGAAGCACAATCCAGATTATTCATCAAACTGTCAGAAATGTACACAATCAATTACAGCAGGTACAATTTGATGTAGCTTAGAAAAGGATTTTAAAATGTTTTTTATTACCCCTTGAATGACTGAATACATAAGAATCACATTTCAAACAGGTCTAGGATGATTAGCAATAACACAAGATGTGGAGGAATGCTTCCAGCTTGGAGCATTGCTACTTCCTCTGAGCTCACGTGACACTGCCAAGAATCTGAATAGCTTCTTGCAGAGGTCACTCCAAATGATACTCACACTGGTTTTTGTTTATTTGTTTCCCAGGGATATGTGGCAAGGTGCTCCTCCTTTTATTCTCTTAGCTAGTGAATTGGGATTATTATATTAGTCAGTCTCAGAGATAATGTTTTTCAGTGTGAATGGTTTTGATTGGGCATAACGTTTCATGTAGGGTGAAATTCACCTCATGAGGCGGGTCAGAATGAGGCCACTTATGCTTATTTTGAGTATTCAACAGTTGCATTGGCCTTGCACTGACTTTTGGCACAAGGGTGAATTTCACTCTTTTGTTTGTATTTTGTTTTGTTTGTATTGAATCGGGTTGTAAATAGCTTTCTTCAGATATTGTACAGCTCCTAAGGCTATGGACAAGGGTCTTGTAATTTATTTAAAAATTAATAGATCATGGCTGAGCTACTAAACAAATAATTTATGAGCTAAATTTTCTTTCCAAAGTGATGAAAAAGTTACATTTCAATAGTTGAGTGTGTCTTATTTTTGGTTGCGGCTACACCTACACAAACCCATCATCAAAGACATGTATCTGAAGATAGAAATTTTATATAAAGGAGCATTGACTTCCATTCTTTCTCTCTCTTAACAGAACTTAAATAAGATGGTAGGAAGAATTTCTTTTATCTCATTAGGATGAAGCAAAACATGATTAGACACAGAGTTGGATTCTCTTTGCACACTGGTTTTACACCACTATAACCTCATTAACTTCAGTGGAGTTACTCCTGATTTATACCAATTTACATTAGAGAAAAATAGACCCACACTCTTCAGAGAATATTATCTCATAAACAGAATAAGAACTTTCTTTCCATTAATCATGATCTGATATTTAACTAGGTAGTCTGAACTGATCTGAAATTGCTCAAACGCTTCAACAGAATAATTGTCTCTTATACCTGTTTCTTCTCGAAGGTCAACTGTTTTGGAATCATTTTTGTATTCAGATTTATTTTTATGGGTTTTCTGATAATGTTGGTACATGTGATATTTAAATGGCATGATTCTCTTCACATATGAAAGTATTTCTTTGTAATTGCATTCTGAAAATGTCACTAGCCCAGCAATACTAAACAGAGATCAGTCATCTTACAGTGCCTCTGTCACTGTATTATTCAGGGAAGATGGGGGATGGGGCAAAAGGAGTTAGATGGAGACTTCTGGATTCAGTGTTCAGCACTGCATCTTACTGGTGTGGAATAAAAAAATTCAGGAGGCCTTAGACTGGAACCACAATAGAAATGCTAACTCATTGGGCTAACTCATGAGACATTAACTGCTCTTGTAGCCGCACCCAGTCATACCCTGTCAGGAATTCCTGTGATAACCAAAGACTGCATGTGTCTCAGGAATATCTAGCATCCGAGTAATCACCGGGAATTACTGGCACTGGGAGATCCCATTATGTGTTATAAGTGCCCAATATGTAGTAAATGACTTGTTAAGTACTGGAAACTCCACTATAGGATCTGTAAGTAATATGTGGTTTTTGATAAACCTATATAAGCCCTCTGCAACTTGAAACCCAGCGAAGTGCCAGAGATCAGGTGTCTGTCTGCTGAGATTAAAGTTATGCTCGATCTAACCTAAATTGGGTAGCTGAGCGATTCTTTCCACAACATTGGATATGGGGGTTCTAGTTCTGTTCATGTTATACCATAGTAAAAATGCCTATTTCTTTGCTCATAGTTACCCTGCACATCTAAGTGTGCTGAAATTTCTTTTAAGTGGACAGTGATAAGTCAGGTCTCTTAGAACTTTGCAACTCACAATGGCTTCCAAGGCCTTACTTTCTTCCTCTCTTAGTTGTACCAGTATAAATCCAGAGTGAATACATGGAATTCAGAGTTACTCCAGTGTGTAGTGTAACAGAGCAAAATTTGGTTCTGAGGTATGGAATTACAGTTTATTCCCATACCAATGCAATGAGCAAGAGCTGCACCCAAGATAAACTTTCCCCCTTGCTGGAAATATGATGTCATCTTGAGTAGTAAGGAGAAATAAGGGAATAAAAATGAACAGATAAGAAAAGCAACACTGGGTTTACTTTTTAGGATTTCATCTGTGACATTATAGGTGGGGAATTCTCCTCACAAATCCTGTTATCAAACAATAGTTTTATGTATGTAGCTCCTAAGGCACTACTTTCAGAATTTATTTATTTATGATTTTGCTCCTGTTATTAGTTCACCGTTTATAAAATCACCCATAGAAACAAATTCCTTGGGAATATCTGTGTTATACCACCACTGGTGTCTTTTTTCAGACAATACCTAAAAACAATATACTCTGCCTGAATTTACCCTTCCTTTCCTGACAGGTCATAGACATTCTTATGTCTGCAGCTTACTATCTTTTCCTGGGTAAGCACTTTTTTTCTTATTTCTGTAGACGTACATGCCTTTTTTCCTGAAATTGATTCTTTCCCCCTCCATTCATTTTCTGTAAATAAATCTGTTTTTTTTTTAAATTTATTTTTGTATTGAAAAAGTGAAAACACAAGAGTCATGTGAGGTGAGGGTTAAGATCTGAAAACAAAATTAGCTTTCATTTTTTCATTGTCAAAAACCCATTTTCTGTTCGGGGGTTGTGTTAGCTTTTCCCTGGTACTCCCAAAAAAATTCTTCAAATAATTTCAAGGACAATGAACAATTTGTGTTCTTTGAAATTTGTCATGGAAAACAGAAAAATATTTTTGACCAGTTCAGTGTTTACAATCTTATTTATTAGTTTCTCAGAAACATTAATACAATTTATATATAACATTCTTGCAAATGCATAAATTGCATTAATGTTTCTGAGAAACTAATAAATAAGATTGTAAACACTGGAACTGGTCAAAAATATTTTTCTGTTTTCCTATATATATATATATATATATACATACATACACATATATACATACACACACACACACACACACACACTTGCAAGAATGTTTCATGAAAAATTCAAATATTCATAATATATATCTGTGCAAATATTTACAATAGAAGCACTCACAAAGCCAACTTGAAATAGCTGTCAGGGAACAGACACAATGCCATGTGACTTAGATGACTAGTCAGACAGCTTAACTATTGATATGTGTAGCAAACAGTTCATATTTAATTCACAGGATAGAATTTTTCACACACAACTTTTGTCAAACATTTCAAGGGGTGAACAAATTAATAAAAGCCACAGTCTAGGCAATGCAGGAAAAAGTGCTAAATTAGTCAAATTGCTTTCTGAGAACTGTTGGCCGCTCAGTATCGTTCATCATAAACCAGTAGACCAACAGCAACACTGCAGTGCATTGGCTGTGAATCTAGTAAAGAGTGACAATTAGTGGGGGCTGCCGAGTGCTGCTCCGTTAATCATGCTAAGAGAATTGACATGCCAGCAGATGGCACTGCTCCTGCTCAATTTTGCAGGTTATGTTACTCAAACTACCTCAATAAAGCAATTTTGTGGTTGCCAGCATTTTACCAGTCCAGCTGCCCTGTCTATGTTCTAGGACCCTTGCTTTATGAAGACAACTCCTCCTAGTTCTCCTTGCTTCACCTATGCTTTTGTGCTTATAGCGTATGTCAGTGCCTACATTTCCAGGCTTTAAATCTCAAGGAAAGAGCAAGACTCTGAAGATGATTTCGATAAAATGGCAGTTTTCTGTAATTCAGCCCCGGTGGTTTGTAAAATAATAGGGCTGGGCAAACTATTTGGAAGTAAATCAGAACATAGCATAGGCTTCTGCTCCACAGTTGCTGGAGTGACCATGAATGTGGAGAACTGATTTTGCGAGACACTTCTTAGACATTTCTGTTGCAACAGCCTGTTATGAGAACAATTATACAACCCAGAATCACACAGAACAAGGAAGAGTTCAGCTTTGAGTGAAAGTATTGAATTGGTCCTGAACCTCTCTGGGTCTTCCTAGCTCTAATAGCAAACCATATAGTGGAATGGTACCCTAAATCGCTTAACCTCTGTTCGTTATCATAGTGGTTACCTTCTTCATTCTGTATTACAGACAGTTGGAAGTGCATCACTAAAGGCCTGTGAAAGCCAAGTTTTCAGTGATTCTCTGAGTCAATGGGCCTCCACCTCAAAAGGTAACAGAGAACTTTTGTTTTTCTAACACAGGAAATGCAAACTTCTCTCTCTTTCACCCTTCTGCTCATCTCAATTTAATCCAGTTTGTGAGGGAGTAGGACAAACCTCAGCACAAGTTTCCGTGGAAGAATGCTTCCTCTTAATCCATTCCTTGTGAGCTTGCACTGAACCAAGAGGGCTGCCTCTCTGCAGGTCTGGTTTATATATACTGTAGTGCAGTGACCGTGGAGCTGGCCCTCAGTAATTACCACCATAATTGGGTACATTAGAAATTGGTAGAGGGTGTGCTCATCATCAAAGTCAGCACTTGCAAACAGTCACAAAATAAGAGTAACAGTGGTGTATAGTGGTGGGGTAGACTAATAGTAGTGTATATGCTAGTGGGCAGTCAAAAACTCTTGAGTTTTAAGCCCAGCCCTAATGTGTTACCTTTAGGCAAGTAATTTTTACCTGTGCTACCTCTATTTTATAAATGGGCTAACTTCCTTCATAAGGGGTGTTATACAGATTAATTAGTTAATGGTAGTATAGCATTTTCCTCAAGTAAAATGCTGTAGAAGAGATAAGTATGGATATTGTGATAATATCTAGAAAGCGTTGAAATCTTCTATAGATAGATATTTCCCTCTTGCAAAAGAGTAACTTTGCAACTGAGTAACTCAGGCAACTGAGTAACTTTGGTTAATAAAAAGCTTAATGTGGTTCCTGCTGAATCAAGGTTTGTGGAATTGAACTCAAGGTTTTTACAACAGTGTTGAGATAATTCTGAGCCATTACCAGGGATCTGGCTTTGCCAGGAGGGACATGTTTGTAAATATAGGCATCAGTATTATGTCTTCACTAACCACATAGCGAAATCCACTTTAAACTAATGAATGTTAGAAGTACTATTTTTTTTTGTTTGAAAATAAACCCAGGGCAATGTTAGGAAAACAAGCTGGAGCAGCAAATTGCAGAGGATCTCATAAATGTACATGTAATGCCTGAAATCTCAGCATTTACTTGTTCTCTCTCCTTTTTATTTTGCTGCTCCGTGTAACACTCCCTCTAAGGCTTCACAGCATATCATACATTTTATTCCAACTAATAATTAACTTACCTCTGGGTAATATGTCTTGCAGAATGACAGAGCAGAGCTGCTAACAATACCTTAAGAGGACACATCAATGGCATACCACAGGTGTTCAGGGGCAGGGAGAGAGTGACTGAGGTTGAGTACCCCCCAAAATTAAATAAATTAAAAGCTTGCTTATAAAAGAACAAGTCTGAATATTTAAATAAACATGTTGCTGAATATATTTAGAGACCCATTGTGAAAATCAGGACACGCATCAGATGTCCTACCACTGAACACATTGTTTGAGATTGCAGCTACCTGAGTTTGAATGATTGTGAGTCCTGGAAATAAGCATTTTAAGACAGATGCAGAATTTTTTGTATTACCAAAATGGCATAAAATATTTAATGGCTTTTGTGGCTGAATTTCCAAAGATTTTCACAGTAAAAGGAAAAGCTTCTGATTAAAAAAAGGCAGCATTGAAGGAGGCAAAACTTGACGATCAGACAGACTACTTGATTCACATGAGACAGGATCCTTTTGAATGATAAAAAGTTTTATTTTAAGATGCAGAACTCTTCCTTTGCTTGTGGCTTCTGCAGCACAGCCAAAGCCCACTTCTTCACTGGAGTTTTTTGGAAAGCAGGAACTTCTGGGTCATATACTCCATCCTTCCTACACTAGAGCAGCAGCATCTTCCCTTGAACTCTGCCCTCGTGGCTTTTATACAAAGCCAGTGATTTCCTCCACTGACCCCCTTAAAAGGCCCCTTTCCAGTATAGTATCTGGGGAGAGCCTTATGCCCACAAGAGGCCCTTGAGAATCTCCGCCCCATCCCCAAATGACATCTGATCATCCTCCATTTCCCATGCAAATCCTTTCCCACAGCAGACTTTGACCTCCTCTACAGTTACCATTAGGCATCTCCTCTAGAAAAGTGCAGTTTCTTTTACCTCATTCCCTCCATTAAATACTCAGGAGCAAAGACTAGCCTGTTCTTCCACCCCAGGATGTTCCAGATTGGCCCATGGCTCTTTGAGAGACTTGTCAAGAAAGTCCTCTGCCTTCTTGCATCTGTAGGTCTTGTGGGAAGATGGCAGCCTGTTCATTGGACAGCACTGGAGCAGGAACTAAACTCTGAGGGTATATCTTCATTGATGGTGACCACCATCAGATCAATTCTTCAGAATCAATTGAGCGGAAGAGGAGACCTGCTCAATTGAGCTGGAAATTGACCAAATAAATCCATCCCTGGAAAAAAAGAGTAACACTGCATCAATGGGAAGGCATTTCCAATCGGTGCAGCATAGTGGAGATGCTAGGATCTTTAGAATTTAGGAAGTCGATGGTACATAGCTTGCATATCTCCTGTGTCCTGCCTGTATCTACGTAGCTTGCGTATCTCCTGTCGCCCGCTGCTGAATTTCATGGTAACTGTAGACCACGCCTGAGTCTGGAAACAGACTCTCTTACAGGCTTTTTATTGACAGTAACAAGATTGGAAACAGAGCCCAGGTCTGCTCGCTCCTTGTCTCTTAAGCCTGGTCTACACTTACCATGAAATTTGGCGGCAGTCAATGGAAGATATGCAAGCTACATAGAGTAGCTTGTGTATCTTCCATCAACTTCCTAAATTCTAATGAGCATGGCATCCCCACTATGCTGCACTTACAGAAAATGCCCTCCTCTTGACGCAGTGTTACTCTTTTTTTGGAAGTGGATTTATTAAATCGATTTCCAGATCGATTGAGTGGGTCTCCACTTCCAGTCAATTGACCCTGAAAAATCAATAAAAGGGTGGCAAATTTGCCACTGTCAGTGAAGACATACCCTCACTCTAACTACTTGACATCATGCACCCTCATCAGCCTATGAAATATTATGTCTAATAGCCTTTATTTGGGAAAATAAAAGATTTGGGGTAAAAGTGTCTAAAGCACCTAAGTCAATG
This sequence comes from Mesoclemmys tuberculata, assembly GCA_007922155.1. Classification (NCBI taxonomy): domain Eukaryota; kingdom Metazoa; phylum Chordata; order Testudines; family Chelidae; genus Mesoclemmys; species Mesoclemmys tuberculata. The sequence continues at coordinate 30,184,065 of ML675604.1, read as the reverse complement.
GCTATCAATGGGACTCGGGCTCCTAACAGACTTTGGCACATTTGAAAGTTTTACCCATGAACTTCATTTTTTCCAAATTGATTAGTCAATTGGGTGCCGCTGGTTTTGGATGACCAATTTGAGACTCTACAAGGGGGGCTTATTTATAGAAAGTTTTGGGCATTCTGGTCTGTGAAAATCAGACTCTTTTAAGAAGGCTTAATTTAGGAACCTAAAACAACTAGACATTTTTGAAAATGTACTCCATGAATTCTCACTGAAAAAATTAATAATAAAGAACTAGCCTTGTTTTGTTAAATTACATTACAAATGTTCCCTTCTGCCACTGTATTAGTAGTAGTCTTTATTATACAGTGCTTTTCAATTTGCTACTATAGAATTTGTAACTAACAACAAACCAACCTCTAGATTTGCATCAATTTGGTGTAAATGAAGAAAGAGTTAATCTAGAGGGAGTTCTAGGTTGGATATTGGGAAAAACCTTTTCACTAGGAGGGTGGTGAAGTACTGGAATCGGTTACTGACGGATGCTACCCATGGAATGGTAGATAATGTGTGTTAGGGAAGAATTTGACCCACTAAATCATTGACTAGGCTTTTGAAGGAGGTTTATATCCCATGTATTTAGAGAGACCTCTTTATGCCAAGTACTTACTGAGTGAAAAGGGCATTTGAAGTGTTAATGATAAAAGTGACACCTGAAGTGATAGGTAGAGGAGGAAGGGGCATTTGAGGTGATAAAACACTCAAGCAGTTATATGAATCACAAGTTAGAAACATCTGTAGTCTCAGGAAACAACTTGGGGCTTTTTCACAAACTCTAAAAGAAAACATTTTTATTTCGCTAGTCTGCTTGCAGCATTATTGGCAACAGAATAGATATAAAATAAAGCAAAAGGAATCCTTAGTTATTTTTAAAAGAAATACTACATTATTCTGGAGCCATACTCCATGGCCCCATAGTGTACAACAGAAGCATGTCAGCAGTCTGAGTTATTATTGCAGAATATTGTGGCATTTTATTTGGACTCGGAGTGCCTCCTATCTTTGTTGAGCTCTCTTGCTTTGTAACAATAACATGATAAAGGGCTAGCAGTTGGGTTGCATTTTTAAAACATTTTTAAAGATTCCATCTGTACAAATGCTAGGACTTTGCCATTAACAGTATGTCATAAAATCATAGAACCATAGAGTTAGAATGGACTGCAAGGGTCATCTAGTCTAATCCCCTGCCAAGATACAGGATATATTTTGTCTAAACTATCCAAGACAGATGGCTGTCCAGCCTCTTTTTGGAAACCTCCAGTAAAGGAGCTTCCAGGACCCCCCTAGACAGTCTATTTCATTGCCCTATTGTTCTTACAATTTGGAAGTTTATCCTGAGATTTAATCTAAATCTGCCATGCTGTCATTTGAACCCACTGCCTCTTGTCATGCCCTCTGTGGCAAGAGAAAACAACCTTACTCCATCTTTTTTTGGCAGCCTTTCAAGTATTTGAAGACCGCTATTAAGTCTCCTCTTAATCTCTTTTCCAAACTAAATATACCCAGTTCTTTCAGCCTTTGCTCATATGGCTTGCTTTCCATCCCTTTGATCATCTTTGTCACTTGCTTTTAGGCCCTTTCAAGTTTCTCTAAATCCTTTTTATAGATTGGTGACCAAAACTGGACATAGTACTCCCGCTGAGGCCCAGCCAGCACCGAGTAGAGAGGCACTATCACCTCCTGTGACATGCATGCTATGTCTCGGTTAATGCAACCTAAAATTGCCTTTGATTTTTTGCAACATCATAACATTCTGACTCATGTTGAGGTTGTGATCCACCACAACAACCAAGCCAGTTATTCCCCATTCTGTATTTGTGAATTTAGCTTTTCTTCCCTAAGTATAGCACCTTCCATTTGTCTTTGCTGAATTTCATTTTGTTGTCTATAGCCCCGTTCTCCAATTTACCAAGATGCCTTTGAATTTTAGTGCTATCTTCCAAAGTGTTTGCAATCTCCCCTAGCTTTGTTTCATCTACAGATTTGATCAGTGTGCTCTCTTTTCCTACATCCAGGTAATTAATGAAGATGTTAAATAACCTCAGAACAGATCCCTGTGGAACCGCACTTGAGACCTCCTTCCAATCTGACATCAATCCATTAATAGCTACTCTTTGTGGTTGTTTAATCAATTATGTATCCAATTAGTGGTAGTTCTGCCGAGCTCACATTTTTCCAGCTTACTTATGAGAATATCATATAGGACTGTGTCAAAAGCCTTGCTAAATCTAGATATATTATGTCCACTACATTCCCCCATCCAGCAAACCTGATAACCTGTCAAAAAAGGAAATCAAGCTGGTTTGGCATTATTTGATTGAGCGTGTCTCCACTTCCGCCCAATCGATCCTGAAGAATCAATCTGTTCTTAGTAAATCCATGCTTGCTGCAAGTGATAACCCTTACTCCTCCAGGTATTTGCAAATTGAATGATTTATATATTGCTCTAGTAGCTTCCTAGTTATTGAGGTCAGGCTGACTGATCTATACTTCCCTGGCTCCTCTTTCCCCCCCCCCTTTTTAAAGATGGACACTATGTTAGCCCTTCTCCAGTCTTCTGGGGATTCTCTTGTCATCCATGTGTTTGCAAATATTATTGCCAGTGGCTCCTTGATTTCTTCAGCTAATTCCTTCAGTACCCTCGAGCAAATAGCATCAGCCCCCACTGACTTGAACTAATTCAAATGAGTCAAAAGATTTCTGACGTATTCTTTACTTATCCTGATCTGTATCCTTCCCCTTTATAATCTATGGCAACTTTGCTAGTCATCTGGTAACATATTATTTTGTGTATAAAAACTGAGGCAAAGTTGGCATGAGCAGCTCTGCCTTCCTATCATCTTCTGTTACCACCTCACCTGCTCCATTGAGCAGTGGACCCAGCCCATTCCTGATCTTTCTTTTTTTCTGACATATTTGTAGAACCCCTTGTTGTTGTCTCCAACATTTCTTGCCGCTGTAATGCATTCTTTGCCTTGGCTTTGTGGAAGGAAAAGAAGATGGAACCAGTCTATTGCAATGGCTAACTAAGCATGAGATGGAATGTGCCTTTCTAGCTGATGTTTAATTTTAGAATGTGTAGCAATAATAAAATAGTTATGGGGCCTAGGGCGCCGGCAGGTATGGAATGCGAAGGAAGACCTTGCAACTTAGATAGCGGGAATCGAAACCGTTAAGCTAAGAAATTCCTAGATATGGAGTTTTTAGTAAGCATTGCTATGGAAACTGTGACGTAAATAGACTTGTTTGCGTAAGACTATATAAGCTTTTAGAAAGGTATGCTTAAGGTCGCCCCTAACTATAGGGCCACCTTTCTTACGTGAGAAATAAACTTTGACTTTGCTAAACTGCTGTCTGGCTTATTTGGACCATCCGCTGGGCAACGGACATGTGAGTAAGGACCCCCAAGTTTGGGTTCCTTGACATCTTTCTTGCTTTTGTCCCTACACATTCGCACTATTGCCATGTATATTTCCTGTATGTATCCCTTTTGGTTTTTAGACAGCTTTATCCAAAAGGTAATGTTTGCATTATTCCATTGCTGACTTCAAAAACTCAGCCAAGGCTGGGTACTGTTCTTTTAGGTCTTTATGGACTGAGCAAGTTTTGTCTGAAGTACTGTAATTTACATTTCTTCAATTATTCATTGGTAGTTGGGGAGGGAGTTCTAGAAGCCGGTCTGGCACAGTTTGCCGATGTGAGGGATAGTGGTAGGAGTTTTGAAAAACTGTCTTGGCTGTAATGCTGTCATGTAACAGTGAGCTTGTTGCTAACGGGGTTATCTGTAGGTGTTGACCCTCTCAGATCTTGAACCATGGGCTTCATCTTACAACTGTATCTCATTGGTTTGAATGGTGCTAAGTGTTGGTGCAAGGGCCATTCTTTTCATTGCAGGATGAGAGCCTAAGAGTCCTGGGTTTCTAAATGTATTGGTTATAATTTGCTCTCCCTCCAAGGCTGGTTTTATTGCCATATAAAAGTGGTTGGGTTTTTTCTCTCTGTTTCTGTCCTCTCTCTTTAAATTCTAAGAAATTAAATTTCTTCCATCCTTTCCGAGAATACAGGCAGCATCATGTGCAGATAGCAACTTGACTGCAATCAGAATGATATATGGAAATATAAAATGCGAGACATGGGCAGGACAATGGCAAAATGGTTTGTAAATCTACATAGAGCATCTGTCTGCACAAGCTGTGAGACACATATCTTGACTTGTAACTTGGTTAAAACACTAAAGACAAAATCTTTCTCTCAGATCTGCATAGCATACTGCTCTGCTTTGGTATTATGCTTTCACTCCATGTGCAGCTCTCCCATTGACATCAAGGAGAGATCCACGAATCTAGGGAGAGTAGGATATCAAAGTTGAATACTGCCATAGAGATCTGAGAGCAACAAATTTGCTCTATGAATGAATGTGAAAGTGTGTAGTAAAATGAAGACATTAAAGAGTACCTTGAGGTGTGCATGTATTCGTGCATGTGCATAACTGCCCACTACTGAAATATATGTCTGGAACTTTGTCAGAGATAGTTATGACAGTTCCCTCCAGGACAGGAGTTCATACGTTAACTCATTAGATAGAGCTGGTGTTTTAGGAGCAAAAGGTACTGCATTTGATTCTTGATGATGTTTGGGAGATTGAAAGGGCAGAGGAGATGCTCTGGCATCCATAGCATTTGCACCTATAATATCAGAGAGGCTCTGGTATGGTCCAAGTTGAGAATCACTGTTTAAAGGGCAACTATTCTAAGTGCTCTTAAATCCACTAGTTGATTTAAAGAATCTTGCAAATTGCTGTGACTGGGTGGCCCAAGGAGACATGCTGTGGTCATTGAACCTGAGCTACATTCATGTGCCTTACCTTTGGCAGCTTTCAGAGAACGTGTGTTCTGCATGGGTCTTGCATTCTACAGGGGCTGCTTTTGGAAGTTGTTTCCTACTACCAAAACTATAGGAGATCAGCATTAATGAAATAAGCGGCAGATGACCAACTCTAGTAAGTAGTTAGGGTAATATAATTATGACTCATGTTCTTCATTATATTAATTTCCCTGAACAATGCAACTGAGTGTGATCAGCTAAAAGCAAATGGCTGGATCATTTGGTCCTGACACACAACTTACCCTCACAGAAGCTGCTCATTACATTTTCAGATTCTTATAACTTTTCTGGAGCAGAGTGAGGGAATGTGGGGAGTGCTCGCACAGCGAGGGGAAACTGGAGGTGGGCAGGAGTTGGAGCAGTTCAGAGAGTGTGGGAGTTGGAAGAATGCAGGCTGGGATCCCTGCCTTTTTTACCAACTTTCATCTCTTAAGTCTGTGCTCTGGCACAGCTGCTAGGGGGTCAGCACACTCATTGGTGACAGATCATCCAAACACCATGTTTTGAAAGCCCAGTTTGATGACTAGAGCTTTGGTGAAGAATTGGGTTTCCAAAAACAGTAGTTTTCGATGATCCCTCAGTGAATATGGATCATTCTCAAAGGGACCTTTGCTGGCTGGGAGCTCAAAAGTGCTAACAGAGTAGAGCCATAGAGGGGGAAAGTTGGGCATCTTTCCCTCCAGTAACATACTCTGGGGAAAGGAAAGTGGAGTCACCTATGCTTACCCTTCTCCCAGTTGTTGCTTCTTCTGAGATAAGAAGGGAGGTCAGAGCAGTGCAGGAGAGTGTGGAAAGGAAGGGAGCAGACCCATGTAGACTTTACAGAGTTTCATCTCTGTCCCCCTAAACCCAACCACTTCCAACCCCTCCCCCCATTTCTGACCCTCTTCAAAACATGGTTCCACAATGCTAAGACTGGGAAGGGGATGAACAGATCAAGTGGGTAGCACAGTCATTCAGTGCTGAGATGGGGTGGGGAACTGAAAGCAGTGTGCTCTGTACATGGCACAGGAATAAAAGCAAAGACTGGAGTGAAGAGATGGGAATGTATGATAGGAGAGATGGGATCTACCCAACCAAGAAGAAAAAGATCATCTTCAGACACTGATTCTTCAACCTACTTAGGACTTTAAACTAGGTTCAAAGGGGACAGGTGATAAAAGCCCACATCTAGGTATAAAAAAGGTGACCTTAACAGAGGCTACACGTTGACAGAGAAATCACAATAGGGTCATAGGAGCAACAAGAGGCAAAAGTATGGGAATCTGCTCAGCATCTTAGATGTCTATACACAAATGCAAGGATTATGGGAAATAAACAGGAAGAACTGGAAATGTTAGTACCCAAGCTAAATTACGACTTAATTGACATCACTGAGTGGTGACGTAAATCTCCTGGATGGAATATTGGTATAAAGAGGTATAGCTTGTTCAGGAAGGACTGTCAGGTCCTGAGGTAGGTGTCAGGTCTTGAGCAGCTCAAAGTCAGATTTCTGAGCTGAGGTCACTACCAGCAGTTAGAACTTGTGTCAGGATTCTAGGTCCAGAGTGAGGATCAGAATCCAAGTCCAAGTCAAAGGTGGTGCCAGATGTCTCGAAGCAGAGTTGGTTGTGACAGTTCAGTATGGATCCACATTATTACCTAGACACTTCCTGGTATGCCCCACAGGCAAGGGGCCAATCAGGAGTCTCCAAGGCAGCTGCCAATCAGGTCTCATGGCAGAGACATCATATAGAGTATGTGCACTGTGATTTGTGTGTTGCAGTAAGCGGTTTGGTTACTACTGCTGTCAAGTGGTGGTGTGGAGGTGTTTGTTGCCTGGTGGCTCTACTGACCTGTGTTTGAGTCATGTTATTCCTTATGTGACTCCCTCCTCCAGGGACACCCCATCCGCACACACATACCAGGTCAGGTTTAACTGTGTGGGATGTATGGAAAGTTGCTACAAAGTCAGGCTCATGGACCTGGGATGACCATTCTCAGAAGCGCTTCTTGAGGCTGTAAGGTTCCCAATCAACGAGGTAGCAGAGGGAACCATGTTTGATTTTTAGATTCCAAAATCTCATGAACCTCATATTCATCATGATCTTGAACCTGTATTGGAGGAGGTGTGATTGTTGCTGGTGAGCAAAGGCGTTATTGCCATGCAGTTTCAGCAGCGGTACATGGAACACTGGGAGAACTCCAGTGGATGTGGACAGTCAGAGACTGATGGTTATTGGGTTGATCACCTGGCTAATTTGCAACAAGACTGGTCCATGTTCAGGTGTGCTGAGAGCCAGAGCAACTGCAAACATTGGGCCTTTCTGGCACTAAAAGTCAGCGTATCACTTGTAGTCCTTGTTTGCATTTTCAAGTTGTGTCTTATGTTCCTCCTGGACTTTGTGGATCTGCCATACTCCAGCTGATGGATGTGGGGATTTTGAAGACGGCAGATACAGTCAGATGGAGGTGGGGATGGAAGCTGAAATTCATGTAGAATGGACTGTGTCTGCTGGAGACATGGTCAAGGTTACTGTAGGTGAACTCTGCCTGGGGCATGAAAGCTGACCAGTCATTGTGGAGATAATTTGTAAAGCACCATACATACTGTTCTAAGACCTATTTCACTATCTTGGACTGGCCAATGGTCTCAGAATAATAGATGGAGGATGTGTAGACATGGACCCCAAGCAGCCAGAAGGTTTCATGCCAGAACTGCAAAACAAATTGTAGAACTCAGTCAAATGTGACCAGTTTGGGGAATCCATGAAGAAGACAATGTGCATCACCAAGAATTGAGCTGTCTCTTCTATGATGGGCAGGTGTGCAACAGGGGCAAAATGGGCCATTTTGGTTAATTGTTTGACCACAGTGAGGATGACGGTGTATCTGTTAGACATTGGGAATTCCACTATAAAATCCAGAGTGATGGCCTCCTAAGGTCTAGCAGATATTAGCAGATATTGTAGATATTAGAATGCCAAGGGGTCTCATGTGCAGCCTCTTGGTGTGAGAGTATTCCTTGAAAGAATCTAGATAATACAGGAAGATATAATGTCCAGTAAGTTCTTGGAATGTATGAGGGACAGATTCTTGTTTCAGAAGGCTGAGGAAGTAATCAAAGGGACAGCCATTTTAGACTTGATTCTGACTGACAGGGAGGAACTGGTTGCGAATCTAAAAGTTGAAGTCAATTTGGGTGAAAGTGATCATGAAAAGATAGATTTCATGATTCTAACAAAAAGATGGAGTGAGAACAGTAGAATAAGGACAATGGATAAAGGAAAATGTAGGTCTACTACTTAGTGGGAAAGGAGAGCTAATAATGGACAATACCAGGAAGGCTGAGGTGTTTAATGCCTATTTTATTCAGTCTTCCGTAAAAATGTTCATTGTGACTGGATGCTTAACACAATTTTTGTTAACAATAAAGGGAAAGGAATGTAAGCTAGAATAGGTAAAGAACAGATTAAAGAATATTTAAATAAATTAGATATCTTCAAGTTGGCAGGGACCTGGAGTGACTAAAGAACGAGCTGAAGTAATCTTGGAACCATTAGCAATTATCGTCAAGATCTCTTGAAGGTCCCAGAAGACAGGAGAAGGACAAACATAGTACCTCTTTTTAAAAAGGGGAAGAAAGAGGACCTGGGGAATTATAGACCAATCAACCTAACTGTGATACCTGAAAAGATTCTGGAACAAATTAATGAACAATCAGTTTGTTAGCACTTAGAGGGTATTAGGGTAATAAGTAATAACCAACATGAGTTTGTCAAGAATAAATCTTACCAAACAACCTAATTTCCTTCCTTGACAGGGTTACTGACCTACTGGATAGGAGGAAGCTGTAGACAAGCTATATCTTGATTTTAGTAGGGCTCTTGACACAGTCCCACATGACATTTTAACAAGCAAACTAAGGAAATGTGGTCTAAATTAAAGTACTACAAAACTGGATGAAGGACTACTCAGAGTAGTTATCAATCATTGCTGTCAAAGTGGGGAAGGGGGGGGAAATATATCTAGTGGGATCCTGCAGGAGGCTGTCCTGAATCTCGTACTCTTCAATATTTTCATTAACGAACTGGATAATGGAGCTGCGAGTACACTCATAAAATTTGTGAATAACATCAAGCTGGAAGAGGCTGTGAACACTTTGGAGACAGGACTGGACTTCAAAAGGACCTTGACAAACTGGAGAATTGGTCTGAAATCAACAAAATAAAATTCAATAAAGACAAATGCAAACTAGCACACAAAGAGGAAAAATCAAATGCACAAATACAAAATGAGGAATAACTGGGAAAAAGACTCTGGGGGTCATAGTCAATCACAAACTACCAATGAGCCAACAATGTGATGCAGTTGCAAAAAAGGCTGCTATCATTCTGGGGTTTATTAACAGAAGCGTCACATGTAAGACATGGGAGGTAATTGTTCCATTCTATTCGGCGCTGGTGTGGCTTCAGCTGGAGAACTGTCTCCAGTTCTAGGCACCACGCTTTTAAAAAAATGAAGACAAATTGTAGAAAGTCCAGAGGACAGCGGCAAAAATGATAAAAGGTTTAGAAAACCTGACCATTAAAGCAAGATAAAAAATCTGGGCATGTTTAATCTTGAGAAAAGAAGGGTACCTGATAACAACCTTCAAATATGTGAATTGCTGCTATAAAGAGGATGGTGAGCCATTCTTCTCCATGTCCAGTGATGGTAGGACAAGCATTAATCTGCTTAATCTGCAGCAAGGGAGATTTAGGTGAGATATTACGAAAAGCTTCCTAGGGCTGTAATAAGGGTTGTTAATCTCTGGAATAGGCTCCCGAGGGAGGTTGTGGAACCCCTGTCATTGGAATACAGGCTGCACCAGTGATACTCAGACTGAGGCTCCGGGCCCACAAGTGACGCTTTAATGTGTCTCCTGCTGCTCTTTGCAGCACATGATATTAAATCGCTGTGTGATTTAATTATTAACCAGTCTAAGTTATTAACCAATCAGAATGCTTTTACTGTGTTATTAACCAACTGCAGTTGATAAAATAGTAATACTTGGTCAGAATAAGCAAGAATATATATATATATATATGTAAGTAGTAAATGAAACAATAAATTCACACTACTGTGGCTCCTTTGGGTAACGTTGATTGCTAATTTGGCTCCTGACCCACCACTGAGGTCTGAGCATCACTGCGTTAGACAGACACCGGTCAGGGATTGCAGAGGTATACTTGGTCCTGTCTCACTGTGGAGTGATGGACTAGGTGACCTCTCAAGGCCCCTTCCAGCCCCATATTTCTATGCTTCTGTGTTGGGTGCATGCCACAGTGCAAAGCACTGAGCTCATAGTTAACAGCTGAGTAGGGCTGTCAAAGGGGGGAGGGGCAAAAGGGGCAGTATGCTGCAGTCCCCCCAGTTTGTGAGGACCCCCAAAGCCTGTGGAATTTGAGTGAGTGGCATTGTGACCTGTGTACCTGATCGCAGTGCCTGCTGGACAGGAGCTGGTGCTGCAGCGTGAGTGCAGAGCAAGTTCACTTTCCAACATGCCCCTGGTTTCTTTTGTCTGAAGTGAGCACCCCTTCCCTCCTACCCTCCGCTACCCTGCTTAAACACAGCATTCTAGAAACAAGCTGCCTCAAGTTAAGAAAAGCAGAGAAATCTCCAGAAGAAACCAATCCAAGGAAAATCTCCCCAAGGCTTCAACATGGATTGGTGAGAGAAATTTAATTAAGGGTATTAGGTTTAAACTCCTATAATGAGTTTATTGGAATATTGAAAGGCTGTTGTAATTTAACCTACTAAACGTTTCTGCTGTTAATCACCAAGTGGCCAGACCATGTATTCCTGGAAAGGAAACAGGGCTAAACACTAGTAAACAGAGAAACAGTGGGATTTTAATTGGCTTTAGAATTATTAATATTCAAAATTAGCTTGTTTTAAGACAGCTCTTTAAATGGCTTCTTCTAAGTAAGTGGTTTAAATATTGTCTTTGATTCTATCGGATTTAGTTAAGATTGCTTACTTTGCCCATCTGTCAACTGTTTAGATTCTTATTAATAATAGACTTTACTTGCCCTTAAACAAATTGTTTTGCCCAAATAAGGAGTTTCAAGTAGCTAATAAGATTCTAAAACTGAATTCACAATAATTTGGGAAACAATATATTTTGGTCTTAATTCTGCAATGGAAAAGTGCCCCCTGCCAGTTCACTCTGAGTGTATAATCCCTGTTAAAAGCTGTCTCCACAGAGACATATACAGAAGAGATTATAATGGAAGTAATCAGTTTATCATTTGTGTTCAGTCATTTGTGCTGTTTTGTTTAGTGTTTTCGTTCTTTAATAATAATCACAGTCATTAACCATGGCTATTTTGTATTGCTTGGTCTTGATCATGGTATCCTCCAAGACATGTAAGGGAACCCCTGTGATTAAATAGTGGAAGCCACAGCTCTGGACTGGCAGTAAGAGAAATATTTAGTAAGAGCTGACCTACCATCTCTTGGTTGTCTAAAAACTAAGTATTTTTAATAGTTTTTAAAATCAAATTATTTGGCATCCAGCTATTTGAAACAACCCCTTTCAACCCCACTGCTCCCTATATAATATATGGAGAGAGCTATGTGTGCAAAAGGGTAAAACAGCAAAGCTGGAATGCTAGGTAGGCAGCCACTTAAGTTAGGCAAGGGGAGATGCCAATAAGAGGGGTGTATCCTAAGCTTTGCTCCTCGCACAGAGTTAGGCACCTAAATCCAGGCTGTAGGGAGATGCCTAGCCCTGTTTAATGATCCACCACTGGGAACCTACAGTCTAAACGGAGGCAGTTAAGGCACCTAAGTTCTTTCTTGTGAGAGTGAGGTTGGCACCTGCCTCATTCCATGCAAAGTGGCCAGAGTTGGTGTCCTCACTAACTTTTAGCTCAGTGGTTAGAGCACTCACCTGGGATGTGAAAGAGCCAGGTTAAATTCTCCTCCTGCCTGATGGGGTGAGAGGCATTGAACAGGGGACTCCTATCTATAAGGGGAGTGCTCTAACCGTTGATCTCTCAGATAGTCTGACTTGGGACTCCCTCGGTGTCTCCTGTTAAACCTGTTTCACTTTGTATAACTAATTAGAGAGCCTCTGGAACACCCTGGGCCTCTCCTTTCCCAGGCAGGAGCCCTAGCTATCAGACTTATTCTGATTCTTTCTCTGGCCCAAGGATTATTTAAATACTTATCAAAAGTGGGACAGCTTCAATAGGGGTGACTGGAGGAAACCCACATGAGAATATCACATATCCCAAAGGTGAGGGCACCCTCCTGAGAGATGGCAAGACTTACTAAAAAATACTTACTTCAAGATAACCAAGAGATGGTAGGTCAGCTCTTACTAAATATTTCTCTTACTGACACTCCAGAGCTGTGGCTCCCCCAATAGTCATAGACATTCTCTTACGTGTCTTAAAGGATACCTTTCTCCATATTAGACAGAGGGGAGAACTGAACTTGGCTTTCAATGTAGCAGGGTGAGTGCTCTAACCAATGGGCCAAAAGTTATAAGGTGGGCACCACCACATCTTCCTACAGCCAGATTTTGAATGGAATCTGGTCCAGTAGGCAACCTCTGAGCATGCCTACCAGATCAGGCCCCGAAAGTGAGAGAGGCCCCTCTTCTGCCTATCTTCCCCAGTTTGTGGATTGTACTGGGGCTTAGGCAGGAGACAGGGATCTGGGTGCCTAGAGTGAGGCAGCAGTGAGCATGTCACAGTCAGAAACATAGGCACTTAGGGAACTTTTACCCTGAAAATGAGTGAGTTTAGGCACCTACAGGGTGAGATAGCAGCTGATCAGAAGTTTATGGATCACAGTGAAGCCTAAAACTGGGATGTAGGTGCCTAAGTACCCTTGTGGATCTGGACCTAAAGGATTTCTATAGCCCGCATGCTCAGTTTACAGGGAAAAACAAAACCAGCTAGCACTGTAAATGCAAGCAATGGAAAACTTTTCAGAAGTGCCTAGGTCTCTCTCAGGGGAGTGCATAAGGGAGGTCAAACAGGGGGGATGGCCCCCTCCCCAATAATCATCAGGGGCACAGAATTCTTCCTGACCTCAGGGCTGTGGCAGTGAGAGAGGGTGAGCTCCTCCCAGCCCCAGGGCTCTGGCAGGGGCACGGAAAGTGCCCTTTCAAAAGTGTTCACAAATTAAATTTCAACACATGCCCCTGGTCTTTCTTAAGAACTTTTGAAAATGATGCTCTTGTTTGAGTTTGCAGGGGTCAAGCCAGATTTGTTCTTACAAGTTTCTTTACATCACCTGGACAGTGTAAATGGGAGGGAGGGAGGGGGATAGGGACTCCCATCTAAGAATGAGATGGTAGTTTGGTCTCCTTATACATGCAGCCTTCAGTCTCTGTGCTGAAAAACTGCTATGAAGAATGATAATGAGTGTTGATTTTGAAGATCATTCATACATGTGGATTGCTGCTTCTTCATATTTGGACCAAGATCATCCACTTGTCACACATAGACAACCAGAGATGGAGGTAGCTTTTTATTAATATAAAGAGAAAAGGAAAATAGTTGGTGACACAGATAATATTTAGAATTAAGTTCCCTTCTTTTAAGGCCCAATCCTCAACCTTTAGCCATAGTCCTCTCTTATATTAATCCTTGATTTCAATGGACCTATTCAGGTGACTAAAGATTCATGTGATTGAAGGCTGAAGAATCCAGCCTTAAGCCCTTTGCCCTTTAAGTGATCACTTTGATTTAGCACTAATCTTGAGTATCACTGTGTTGTGATCACTGGGTCTGTAATCACAGGCAAAGCCTATTTGGGAGTGTTTGTCATCCCTGAGAAAGGAAAATAGCCAAACACATCTTTTTAAAAAGCAAAATGTTACACTTTAGAGATTACCAAGTAATCTCATTGCGCAGATGTTTAGCACTCCTCATTTTCATGGTGAGAAAAAATCCAAAAGGCAGGAAAGAATTTTTAATATGGGATTGCAAATACAATTTTATTTTTCACATGCTCTGGTTTCTGCATAATAATCTCCATGATAAACTGTGCCTGGTTCTGCTCCCATTGATGTAAATAGAAAAACTGACTTTAATTTCAATGGGAACAGCAGCTACTTTGTATTTGCTGCCGGTTTGGGGAATAACAATCACATTTTCTCATAAATTTTAAATCAAATTTCTATGCTCCCCTCCCCTGCAGCCTCTGTCTGGAGGCACAGAAACCTTGCAGTAGTTTAATTTATGATATCACTGTCATTGTCATGGCAACAAATTACAATGTCGGAGTCCCAAGGACTGTATTTTACAGCTCACCAGCAGAGGAAAAATGTTACTAAATTTCACTGAAGGCATATGACAGAATATGAGGAATGGCAGAAAGAAAAACACCTGAAAGTCTGTCTCTGCGCATATGGCTTCTCCCCCTCCCTCATCTGTTCAAGTAACCTTTGGCCTTTGGGAAACTGATAAAAATAATTGTAATATATTAAAGACTTTCCCTTTGGGAAATGTTGCAGTGTGCTGCCAGAAAATTTTTTTTAGATGGGTGTCAGCTTGTAGCTAGTGTTTTCACAGTCTTGTTGTTCAAATCCATCATAGATCCTAGAGGGAATCTAGCTTCAGCTACTGTATGAAACAGCTATAAGTGTTCCATCATAGGGAAGGACACTAACACAGAATTCATTTTGGTTCCGCAGCAGTATCCAACACTCACTGCTGTGTGGATTGCTCTTAGGAGACATCTTAAGCAATGGAAGAAAATTCCTATCATCCCATATGTATAAACTGTGTGTATGTCTCTGTACAATTATGTATATCTTTTGGTGAAATAGTCCGATGTTTTAAAACTGCAACAATCTGCGTCAAACTGAGTGCAGGGATACAATTGGCATAAAGTGTGAGAATTCCAAGTAAAGGATTGTCTACACGGAGAGTTATTCCAGAATAGCTATTCCTAATTAATTATTCCTGATTAGCTCCATGTGTGGACACTCTCATTCTGTGATAATACGTTCTTATTCTGGAATAAGAACATAAACACCGGAGCTAAGGAGAGGCTCTTCTACTTTAAAATCACACCCTACTTGGTTTTAAATTAATTTCCCTCTGTAGACAAACCCTTACTCTTTGAAGGCGTGTTGTATTTTAATAAAAGCTTTTCTTTTCCCTTTGAGCTGAGTAGGACTGGCAGGTGAAATTGTGAAGGGTCACTAGCCCAGAAGATGATCTGTGAAATGAGGTAATTAGGATTTGTTTTCCTACGGAGAGGAATTGCTCCAGGATTTTTATAAGTCTTCCTGTCCCCTGATTGTCTGAATAAATCAACATTTGCATAGCTGGTGCTGGGGATGAAGTTGTTCAAGTAAACATTCTCCAGTTGTGAGGACAGAAATTCTGCCACCATTTTGATTGACAATTGTAGAATTCGGTTAATAAAATGAACAGATGCTTTCTCCACTCTCGCCATCCACAAAAAATCCTCCTTTATTTCAAGATTAACTTTTTTTTCCACAGCAGATATAAAGAAAATTCTGAGTTTGATAGTCTGAGAGAGAGTCATGGAAGGTTAGCTGAAGGTCCTTGCAAAACCAAGAAAACCACAGCTGACTGCTATTTAGCTAGAGATTGTAAATGATGGGAGTGATTCCCAGTGGCTAATCTATAATTTAGTTAGAAATGGTTTCGAATTCCAGTTGGTTAGAAAATAATTCTGCGTTCTTTGTCCATCGTACTTCTACCAGTGTTCTGAATGATGGGTATGGGAAACAGTTTCAGCACTGAAAATCTTTAATACAAAAGTTAATGGAAGGATTAGAATAAAGATGTGTAGCTCCAAATAAAAGGCATACATCGGTGTCGGGTGGGCTTATTGTGTTGTTTCCATGCTTCAAGGATAACTCCCATATTCTTGTTGCATTCCCAGAAATCAAACGAGGGAGTTTTGACATTAAAATCTTTGAATTTATGAAAATTCACTGTCAGACTTCTGCAATAACAATGATCACTTCCTATAATTAGAGGAGGAGACACCTGTCGTACTATGACCACAGGGCAGTGGCATGTGTTTCTTTTCTTTCTCCAATCTTTGGGGGGTCTGTATGAAATGCAGAAGCTGCACTATCACAGCAGTACAATAAACAACTATTTATACAAAGAAACTTCTTAGTATTAATTTTAACAGGGATGATCTAGGTAGACTCAATCTTGCCTCAGTGCAGCCATACATTTCTATGATTCTGCTATGGTGTGATTTTAATTCTACTCTGATTTGAAGCTTCTCTTCATTCTCTTCTTCCATGTGGCAGTAATGACATCGCCCACGATAAATCAGTTTTATTGGCTCATGAATTAGCAGGCTTCCAAACATATACTGACAGGATAACTAAATGGTCAAGAGAAAAATGCTTTCAGTCCGACATCAGAAGAAAAGAAGAGGGAGAAATAGAATTTATGAATGCTTTGAATCAACTAGATGTTCTTCATAGCACTTTCTCTCTGTGCCTAATAATAATTCTGCACCCAGTGATGGGACCATCACTTCTAATGATGTGAATCTCCTCTAACATGCCCTGGTTATATCACATCAGCTCAGTCAGTGAGATGCCTAGAACCAGACCTCAGAAATTCCAGTGTCTGAGCAAGTTATTGCTTGTGCCAGATTTCAGTTTAAGTAGGTGGGTCTGATAGTCCTGCCAGCATTAGCAAAATCAGGCATTCCACCCTCACAGGAAGCATCCTCCGAAGACAAAACCAGTTTTTCTTTCTAGGATTATTTCCCCCGCCTTTTCCTCTCAATATTCCTTTTGAACATAAGAATGGCCATACCGGATCAGACCAATGGTCCATCTAACCTAGTATCCTGTCTCTGATAGTGGCCAGTGCCAGGTGCTTCAGAGGGAGTGAACAGAACAGGGCAATTTCGAGTGAATTATCCCCTGTCATCCAGTCCTAGCTTCTTGCAGTTTAAGGACACCTGGAACATGTTGTGTCCTTGACCAAATAGCTATTGATGGACTTATCCTCCAATTTCCTTTTTGAACCTATTTATACTTCTTAGTGTATGCTGTAAGTACTGACTAAATCAGTCAAAACTAAGGAGACAGCTGTGGAAATGACTTGCACCACTTTCTTCCTATTGTGTCATACTGACATTATTGCTTTGAAACTGGAGGCACACTTGCTTGTTGCACCTAATTACAGTGCTAGTAAATGTTGAAGGGCTTAAATAAGATTTTATTCATTTTTTGGACAAGAAACACGTTACACAAGTAAGAGCTAGCTACCTCTGAATATTATCCTCCAGCCCATGTTTGCTGTCTGATTGTCAATGGAACCCTATGCACACACATCCCTCCCCCATAAAAAACCTCAGACCACACAAAATGGCAAACAAAACTGCATTAGTTGATCTAAAAGTGGATGCTAGAAGGTGGAACCACCCCCCTGGCTACATTTTATAAGTGTTTGGAGCACTACGTTAGGCTTTAACATGCACAATAATGGGCACATGTGGCACATGCCAACTGAGAATTTTCAAAGGAAGATGCACGTGGATCATGAGTGGCATAGGTATGCAAAACAGTTACTCCTGACAAGAGGGGTGCAATGGAGGTGTTGCTGATAGTGCGCACTCCTGAGTGCAATAGTCATTCTTGTGCAAATCTTATTGCACAAATATTGCACAAACATGTGTGACAACCTGAGCCTCACAGTGTGAGACTTGAACCTGCACAGTGCGCTATACTATGGCTGCATTCCATTGCCTCATTAATATCATCTTTTTTAAAAAAAACCATTGAAAACCAATACACTCACTCACAATTTGTTTAATGTTGCGGCTTGCTTGTTCACATCCAACACAATGCCTGTACATACATCTCAGGTAAAATGAGTAAAGGATGGGCAGTGCCCTCAGGTCTGTCCTTTCTTCCCTTGGAAGAGAATCGATCAGCAAATTAATTCTGGCCAAGAAAGAAACCTTCAAAATATATTCAAAGACACATACAGACAAAATGAGTATAGTGGAAGACATGTTTGCCCACATACATTTCCAATCCTTTTGCCTTATTCCCAGTCGCAGGCTGAGGAGAAATTAGGCATCAGGAAGGAAAAAATATGACCACATGCCTATGCACAACACAATACAGGCTCACTCTCCACTGTTGTCAGCACACCGTTTAGCATGCTATTGTGAGATGAATGAGAACTGATATTCCATATAACTTTTGGATGGCAAGGATCAAGAGCAGCATAAAGTTTCTCTTGCCACTTTTGACCCTTGGCAAACAAAAATTATTTTAAATGCAGTAGAATAGAAAATTCCATATTGAAAAAACCCCTGTAAGCCACAAAACTGCAGCATGAAGGACAAAACTGTATTAAATATATAGAAAAGCTGCACTAGTGAAACCATTATTTGTTACCAGAGACAATTTGATTAGGTTTCCCAATGTCATTCAAGCCTTGTCTACAACATAAGTTGTATCTTTTAACTATACCGGTAGAGTATATATAGTACAGTCTCCCTAATTACAGTTATACAGGTACAATGGTACTAAGCCTAGTTTAGCGTCTTCCTTTATGGGACCAGGAATAAAGCTGCACCGATATAAGGCAACTTTACACCTGTATAACTCTACCAACACTAGAAGTTGTCCTGGTATAACTATTTTGGTGAAAAATCACATCCCTTACAGATAAAGCTATATTAGAACAAAATCTGTGGGTATATCAGACCTAATGTTATCTTTTCCAGGTCTGAAATTACACACTTTTTTAATTTGTAATTAAATTTCTGTTTAAGATCCACAGGTGATATTTTTCTATTCTCATTGTATAGAAATAATTGTTAATCTCTAAACTATGAAATAGTTACTGCTATTAAAGTGTTAAAAATAATCTGTTTAGGAACTAAAGATTTACTAATTATCCATGGATAATAGTATATACTGCACAATGTGTCAAATGAGATTATGCCATTGCTGAATGGCTGACTCTGATGTTAAGCAGTTGCATAAGCGCTGACGCATATCTCTACATCTTTTCAATAAATCTTTTTCTCTCTTTTTTTTTTTTAATTTAAATGACTCCTCCAGAAAGCTTGGGAACTCTACAGATGCTAAATGGTGAGGAGCACCCTTTTGCCACTCTGTCATGGACAAACTGACAGGTAAATATAGTGGTCATCAAGTTAACATTTTCAAAAGTGCATAAAGACCAGAACGGAAAAGGTTTCAGAAATGTTTCTTGTAGTTAAAATGGAGAATAATGCTAGAATCTCGCTAGCACTTAAGTAAACATTTGAATGTGCCCACTCTATGCTGTACCTGTGGGTTCCAGCAGCTGAACCTACAGGCAAAGTTTAGATCTATATGGCAAAAAACCCACATGGCAGGGTGTAGAGTCTCAGAGCCCATTTCCAGCCTGAGCCTGAATATATACACAGCAATTTTTCGCCTCACTGCCTGAGCCATGCAAGCCTGAGTGAGCTGACCCGGATCAGCTGTGGTCATGCCACTGGGCTTTTATCCCCATGTAGTCAAAACCTCTATGGCTCTTTTTACTGCTGTATTGTAAACCAAAGTCTGTAGACCAGGATCTAGACTCACTGCCACAGGGTTTGTGGTTTTGTTTTGCAATGTAGACATACCCGGAGGCTCCTTTGCCTTGCGTCATCTGGGATTTACATTTGGGATAAACATTTTAAAAGCAGTTAAGTGAGTTAAGCTGCCCAGTCCTAACTGTCTAAGTCCCTTTTGAAAATAGGGCTTAGGCTACCAAATCACATAGGTGCTTTAGACAATTTCACCCTTAGGGCTTTACAGGTCAAAACCAACAGTCTGAGCTCCGGGCGAAGCTGACTAATGTTCCCTGCCATGCTCACAGCTCCCTGCCTCGTTCTGAGGAAGTTGCCAAGTGCTCCCCAGAAAAGAAATGTCCAATTTAACAAAGCAAGAATAACTTCCAATGGACCATGTACACATGCTTTCTCTCAGCCTAGAGCTCTTTTAGTCTGTTATGAAAATAATACTGTACATTAGAAAGTGCCTAATCAGTTCTTGTACTTCAAGCTAAAGTCAGTTTACATCATTTCTTTGGTTCTGTTCTGTGCTTTCGTTCAACAGTTGCTTTATTTAATGCTTTTGTTGATTAAAATGTCCTTCCTGTCACTTTTCGGCCACTTCGATTTGAGACTTCACCCCAGATAGAGTTCAGTATAATAAATGCCCTTCTCCAAGGTGTATTGACTCATGTCACTCGCCCATCTCACCCATGGTGCTCTTCCTGTCCCCATCATCACCTGTTCTGGTTTGTAGTCAATTGTCTCACCCACCCCAGGTGCATACTCCCATTTTCCACCCTACTAGTCCCCAGCTTTTGGGTCCAACTGACAGTGGAGAGGCATATGTGAAGTGCTGTACAACATGAGGTCAAGGAGAGTTGCTGGCAGACAACTACCTTGATCTTGATATATGTATATCAATATATATAATATATATATAATATAGTGGTCATCAAGTTTGGGACTGCAAGAGATCCAATCCATCTAGTATCAGTGCTACAGGAAACTCCTCAACCACTCATAAAGAGATTTCATCCAAGCTCCAGAAAAACCCAGATTTGCCAACTGTCAGCTTTCTGAGCGTTAATGGAAATGAAGATTCCTGACACAAAAATCCTATCCAGCTGCTTCCTCAGCAATGGATGTTTGATTTCAATGTTCGTTCTTGTGTTGAGGGAAGAGACGTGTCTTTAGAACCACTGGAGCTGTGCTGGGATGAGATGTATTGCAAAAAAATTATAGATCCATGGAATCAATTCATAAGTCAGACAAAGGATATAATGTAATTAATGCTTGTGCTCTTCTGTTTTGACTGAAGTTGTTTTTCATTTTGATTAGTGGTTTTAATTAGGTCATTACTTAGTTTCCTATTTTACCTTTAGAAAGCTTATCCAGTAGAGACACTTTGTAATTGCATTCAGATAAAAATCTCAATACATTTACCTAAAACCATAACTATTTTTCTTTCGGAATGAAGTAATACTGCTGGGATAAACAGCTGAATATATTTTACCAGAGTATTAACAGTATTAACAAATGATTGGTTTGTTAGACTGTGAAATGCCTCCCACCTTCTCCTCAGGGTGCTTAAACTAATACATTCCTGCAAACAAATGGCATAATTCTCCTTTCATCCTTTCATGCTTTGACTTCTGTGAAGTGAGTACTGATTTATACCCCTGCAAGGGAGAAAAGAATCAGCCCCAAATTGTTTAAATATCAATTGTTTAAAAGGGCAAGTTGGCAACAATGTCATTAACCAAAACAATTTAATAAATTATGTTCAAGCCATGCTATATCATAACTGCATTAATGCATCCATGGGACACCAAATGCTGGGGTAGTTTTCCCCATATTGGCACTGAAATAAAGCTATTTTTTCCAAATCTCTACATGACAATTCCATTTCACCCATTCCATTTCAGACAATTCTTTAAAAAAGAAGGAGGAAAGGGAAAGAAGCTAAAAGTTTAAAGTGACAAGACTTATATTTTTGCTCTGTTTTGTTCTGAGCTTTGCAATAATGACGTTTGTGATAATTAAAATACCCATTGGTTTTTGGTTTTTTATTTTTCTCAAAAAATTAAAAGAAAATTATGTGAAAACAAATTCTGTGCAAGCATTTCTCTTAACTTTAAAGGCATGTGTTCTTTGAGGTATACATGTCAATTTTGAGAGAGAAAGTGATGTCTAAGGGTTAGAGCAAGAGACTGGGACATGGACTTCTGAGCCAAGAGATTAAAAAAAAAATAGGGTTGGGATTTTCAAAGGAGCCTAGAGGGGTCAGGCACACAAATTCCCTAAAACACAGCCTAAGAGGCTAAAGTTGATATCTTATGTAGGCACTTGCATGAGTTTTCACTGTTTTCACTGTTGAGTGCCCAACAACTCCCATTTAAATTAATGGGAGCAGTTGGATGCTCAGCACCTCAGGAAATCAGGACATTTATTTAGGTGCTGAAATACAGAATTAAAACCTTAATTTTAGTCTCCTATTTTTTAAACTCTAGTCTCTGTTGTATGATTAGTTCCGCTGCTGACTTGCTGATTGAGTGACCTTCATCAAGTCTCTTAAACTATTCAAGTCTCAGTTTGCACATCTGTAGCATGGGTTTAACAACATTTGCCTACTAGTCAGGGGTGTTGTGAAGCTTCATTAATGACTGTAAAGCAGTTTTCAAGCAACAACTGACAGCAGTTCTATAAATGGAACTTTTTTATATGACCTACCCTCCCACTCAGAATATACCTGGTGACAGGAGGAAGGTTAATGGAGGATCCTGGAAGTGAGAGATTGTAAAATGTGAATTCTGTTCTCTGCCAGCTTGCAAAAATACCTGAATGGGGAACAAACAACATAACTGCTAGCACCTAATCCAACAAAGGTATTAACATGGAGATTAGCAGACACTGAGAAATAAATTTTCACTTTCTTGGGTAGAGCATCGTTTTCTGGTGCATACAATGGTCCACTTTCTGTTATCTGTGAGAACGTCTGAAAGTGCATTATGTAAGGTTATGGCTACACTGACTGCAGCAAATTCGCCGCTGTCAGATCGATTTCCCTGGATTGACTGAGCGGTCAGTAACGACCCGCTCAGTCAACCCAGTAATCGACATAGTAAGACCACCTTCGCAAGTGGCACAGTGCAGTGAAGATGACTCGCAGAACCGAAGCAGAGAAGTCGACGGGAGTTACACAAGTTTTTTGCATAGCTTGCGTAACTCCCGTCAACTGCTGCTGAATCTCGGAGGTAAGTGTAGACAGGGCCTAAGACTGGTGTTCATTTAGCAGCAGCCTGAACAGCAACTGAATAAGATGAAACTATATTGTCATGCAGTTGAGTAGATTTACAAAGGCAGTAGAGTACTGAAAAATTGAAGTTAACTATGTACCAGGCTTTACCTCAGGCAGCCAACTTCCCATTCTCCAGGCATTTTCAAATGACAGTCCCCTAGCTAGAGAATGTAAAGTATTGTAGATGCCTGTGGATTCGTAGGTCATGCGTGTAAACCTGATCTGGGTATTACTCAGCCCTGATTAGTTTCAGAAGTGCATTTGGAATTAATTAATTAAAAACTGATTAAATGAAGTATAATTTTGATATTCATATGTTCTCCCTAGTCATGCTTGAATTTATCTTCCCCAATTATTTTTTATCAATAAACATTTCCAGATTGCTTTTGACTTGTCTGTTAATTTTTTTTGGTGCTAATCAAGTCTGTGTATAACCTACTAATCGCTCTGCCAGCTGGGAACTCTGTGAAGGTGGCATGCATCAGGGAAAAATAAAGATTCACTCATTTGCTTATCTATCCAGCTATTGGCTTTGAAGCAGATTATATACTTTCTGAAAAAAGAGGGGGCAAGGGAAAAATTAAAACAGGAGAGCTGGACAGTTTGCCACGTAACACTTGACCACAATCAAGTTCCTAAATACTTGCACATAGGAAAGGACCAGAAAAGATACCCAATGAAACCTGCTCTCGAGTGATTTTCTAAATACGGTTGAACAAATTAGCTTCAGTTCAAACTAACAAACAATCTCATGAAAATCAAAACGAGTCAAACCCATAATATTTCTGCAGTTTGCAGAAGCTTTATTAACTTTTTTTTAAGAGTAATACATTTCTGGACTCACTATTTTGGCTTATTGTTTTACTTCATTATTATTTGTATTAGAGTAACACCTAGACAACCCAACCAAAACTGGGGCCTTCTTTAGCTAGGTATTGTATGTACGCCTAGTAAAACATAGTTCTGGTCCCAAAGAGTTTACAATCTAAGTAGTCACAGCAGACAAAGGTGGTATTATTATCTGGATTTTACAGACAGGGAACCAAGATAGAGAAAGATTATAGTCCTGGTTCTGCTATTCATTGTGCATAGGTGAATTGCTTCACTTACATAACACTCCAATGACTTGCATGGGATTCCATCCTGTGTGAATAGAGCAGGTGGACCCCATGCAAAGAAATACAGGATAAAGACCAGCATGACTTCCCAAAGGTTACACATGAAGTCTTGAGCAGAGCAAGGAATCAAACTCAGGTCTACCAAGTCCCAGTCCATTCATCACATGGTCATCCTTTCTCCCAGAAGCAAAAACAATGTTCTTCTGGAATTTCAATCTACTTAAAACTAGGCAATACTACTGTGACGGAATGAAGAAGCCCTGGGGTATCGCCTGGTAGATGGGATACAACTGAGCCCTCTGAATAGATTGGGCTCCTTCTCACACTGTGATGCTGTGAGAGACCACAAACCCCTGGCAGGTATTGCCCTTACACAGAATTTACCACTGGGAGGGACCACACCCACCTTAGTTCAATGAATGCTGTCCAGCCACACACGAACCAACAATAGAGAAACTCCAGCTGGTTCCTCAGCCCAGGAGCCCAGGATTACACCGTCTACCATGGTCAAAAAGCCTGACTAGTGGAGATTATTATCCTGTCCACCCATCCCTCAAAGTGGAAGGAATATGCACCAACTTTTGTTACTGAGTAGTTTGTCTAAACTCTTCTCTCAGAGACACACTGGTTGAGATAAAATATTAAATAAGTTTATTAACTACAGGAAAATAGACATTAAGGGATTACAAATGGCAAATATAAAGAGATTAAAAGAAGTTACCAAATGAAATAAACATAAGATCACCATCTAAGTTCTACATACTACGAATATTTGAATTAGCAATGTCTCATTCTTGTTAGTTGGTACAAACACTTTCTTAAACTCAGTCTGGGCAATCTTCACTGCCTGAGACTCCCTTTCCGCCTTTCAAAGTCCTTTTGCCGTCCAGATAACCCTTTAGGTGTTCAGTTGAATGGGAGTCCAGTGATGATGTCACACACCCCTTTTATAGTCTGTTTCATTTTGTTAGAACAATCCAAGTATGTGACGTGGCGACTGCGTCCCATTGGTCAAGCAACCCCATTGTGAACTTGTGTCCACAGTGAAGCCTCGTTGTAAGGAACCCCCCTGTAGTGAAAACTTTCCTTGATGGGCCATTAGCCTGTCTGGCCACTTCATTGTTGTGGCAAGTTTCCCACCTTGTAACATGTTTTAGTAGCATTTACAACAATATTTTATAGCTTCACATATTACGGTAGCACATGCAATCCATCAGGAGATTAATGTTTCGCAGATCAAGACTTTTAAAATAATACCAAACAAGGTGTACCTTCTACAGAACATATCATAACTACATAACATTGGTGACTATGGAGTTTCTGGGGTGTTGTTCTCAGACAGAGAGGGTCATAACTACATTCTTCACAAGATTGCCTAATGGATGAAACGCCTAGCCCAGTTACTAGGCCAAAGTCCACATAAATTTAAATAAAAAGCTGACCTCTTAGCGTGGATGACTATGTGATCCAAATATTTTTAGAATCGCTGATCTTTCTTCATCAAGACAATATTTCAGGTCCTGATATAGCAATTTAAGAAGAATGACTGCATATTTCTATTTTGTATTAATTATAGCAAAGGGTACACCATATCCGGGTACAGATTCTGATCTCACTTTACTCCAGTTTATATCAGAGTTACAGGCACTGCAGATTTATATAGGTTTCACTTATTCTTCAAGCTAGTCAGCCATACAAGGCACCCAGTTCTGCTCTGGGGAACAGTCAGTAGGACTTCAGTGGGAGCAAGTCTGTGAGCGTCTCCCCAAAATTCTCCTGAAAATCTACTAACTAAAAGGTGGTGGCATAAAAACTGAGCATTGCAAAGGATGGCACCATACTTCACTATTTCCCTCGTCACAAATTAAGCTTTTTAAAAAAAAGTAAATAACAGAAACCACCACCAATGGTATTCATTTATCAATATTTTAAAGGCACAACATTTTTCAAACATTTTCAACTGTCAATAATCCCAACTACCATACAGAGTCTCACTTCAGTACTGCTTCTAGTAGTAACTGTTTACAAGACTCAGCCCTAAGTATGTATCTCTGCTATTCCTAAAAAGCAGGTTACGTATGTATGAACTAGTACAATGTATGAACTAGAACATCAACTTAAGTCATTGCTATGAAAGGTACAATTATTTGATTCCAAAGTCAGACAGACATGCCTGCAAGTATTCATAATTCTTGGCACTTGTAATCTTTAGAAGCAATGGACCATGCTGATATAGTAAGTAGAAGAGCTTTCCCTGGCCATAATGAAAAACTTGAATTTTGCATCATTTCAGGCTCAGTGTCTCACAGCAGAGATTAGAAGAGGACATCAAAAGACAGACCATGACAGACACAAACATGGTCATGGTCAACTCTGTCTCTTTCATCATCCCCAAACCCACAATGGGGTTTTGCCTGTATGAAAACTACAGCAAAGGGCTACTTTGACTAAATTCATCCATCATATAGTACCTTCAATTTCAGCAGAAATACATTATAAATGATTTTGCCCTGCCCTGAAGTTCATATTCTTTTGTAGTTCCTAAGGCAATTGATAAGAAACTATTCATCACTCGTATATTCCAATTCTGGTTTGCTGCTTTGCAAGGAAACCATGGAAAATATTGGTCTGCCACCTACAGATATAAACCTACTTCTTAAAACCAATTTGTTTAATTATTCTGTTGTTAATTGGAGAGAACATGGGATTTCATAAGAATCAAAGTCATTATGAAAAGGCAAGTATCTAGTGAAACATTTAAATTCATACCTGCATGTCACTCCTTTAACCATGGCATTAAAAAGAAAAACCTATCAAGATTATATGCAAGTCAGGCTGAACAATTCATTTATATAAGGGAAAGCACGGGTAGCTGCCACTATAAAACAGATCCCTCATAACTTTTCAAACACAGAAAGAGCTGAAAAAAAGAATTAGTCATGTGAACAATCATTTGAAGAATGCACTAAAAATCAGAGAGGGATACAACATCCATCTGGATGGTAATTGCTTATGAGGAATATAGCTAAGGATTGTCCTCATGTAATTCACTTTTACTCCTTCATAGGGTTCCAATGCTTTGCTTCCTGTGTGGTTATGGTTAGACAGTTACCTAAAAGTGACGTGTAAGCCAAGGACTGAATAAGCCTTCTGTTGATGAAAAAGGGGGAGAGGGAGGGAGGGAGAAGACCTCAGGAACTGACTCTAGTTGCATAGACACACCTACTTGGCCTAGGTGATCAGGAGATGGCACTGCTTTGCCAAAATGATCAATCTTGGCTGTTTTGGGTTAAAATTCACTTTAGTCTCGGATGCAGGGGTAATGAAATGTTGTTATTTGTAGTGCATGACTAGAAGGCGGCCATACCATACGTAATATACCCTAACTGAGCAGGGTTACCCGAAAGTCCACCTCTTTGATTAAGCAGGCAGCAGCATCATCAAATCCATGTGGAAGTCAGAGTGGGTGGAGACAGGTGTACTTATGTGGTGGTGTGGCTGCTCTTTAAAGAGTCCTAGATACTATGTGATCTTCCTCTTCCGTGTTTGAAAACAGTGCTGATCAGACTCAGGTACGAACCTTTGTTTCTTCTCAGTGATTACTAGAGCTGAAATCACTGGTAGGTTGGTCTAGGGGGCTGAAGTTTAGACCTGGTATGGGGCAACGTTGCAGTGACAGGTGCCTGAGCCAGAAAGTCTACACAGCAATTTTTCAGCCCCGGAGCCTGAACCCTGTGAGCTCGAGACAGCTGACCTAGGCCAGCTGCAGGTTTTTATCCCTGTGTACCCAGGGTTGTGTTATGTTTTCCCAAAATTCTGGGCGGAGGCATGAGCCAGTTCTATTTTGTACTGTTAAGAGAAGGGCCAGCCTTAGGGTAAATGATGCCCTGGGTGAACTTTCTTTGGTGCCCTTTAAGTACTGCTCCCAGAGCAGCGGACGGTCAATCAGCAGGCAGCAGCAGGTGGAGCAGCGGCAGTGCTGTAGGTGTCATGCTGCCAGAGGGTGTAGAGGGGACATGTGTGAGTGCCTGGTCCCCACACCACAGCCCCCTTTGTCTCCTTCCCCCGTCTGCCAGGTGGGCATGCCCCTCTGCAGTCTCTTGACCATGGCGCACCCCCACGCCTCCGACCATGGTGCCCTGGCTGGTTGCCCACTTCGTCCACTGGTAAGGCTTGTCCTGGTTAAGAGGAATCCCTGTATCAGTGTAGTCAATTATTTTTTGTCACGGTCCACTTTTCTTGATCAAGGTCCAGATTTCTCAGTCAAGGTATAGTCAAGCTCCAGACTCCAGAGAAACATTTTTCACACCACAATAACAATAATGATAATAAGTAAATAAAAAGAATTCACAGTCTGTTCAAAAGCATCTGGTGGTCTGGCTTTGTCCCACGGTCTGTCTATTGACTACCCCTCCCCTACATATGATTGTTGCTGCCAATACCATCTGGCAGAAGAGTTACATACATTAGGGTTGCACATACAGTGTACACTAATAATGTTCATAATTCATCTGCAGAGTTTATTTTATTATTATTTCTGTAGCCCCATAAATTATGCATTACAGTTAAATAAAAGATGTGTCCTCTGTCCCAATGACAGCTTCATAGTTAGTGTACAACAGTAATTACCATAACACAACTGCCAAGCCTACAAGTTAAGCTGAGTCAAGATGCATGAGGGATGTAAACAAACATCAGGGGGGAGATTAGGGGATTGGAGGAGAAAAGCAACACTGATAATGTAATGTGGGGTGCTAAAGATGTTGGTGCACACATCTTGAGGATTAACTCTTTTTCCTAACTGTGCTACTTATACCAGCCTTCGTATATTCAAGCATACAAGAGCAGAGTGGTAAGAGGAAGCTATACTGTGTAGCTGGCAAATTCGTTCCTTGCATGACCCCAGGCAAGTCACTTAGTTGCTCTGTGCCTCAGTTTCCTATCTGCAAAATGGGGATAACACTATTTCCCTACCTCACAGGGGTGTTATGAATATAAATGAATTATAGAAGATGAGATGCTCAGACATTACAGTACTGTGGGGACATCTGAGCACTTAAAAAAGAACGGCTATACATCAGAAGACACATAAGAAGAAAATGGAGTGCAATTCTTTCAGGCTGACCATCAGGGCCAGATTTAGGGGCAAGAGACCCACAATATAAAATAAATTTTATAGTATATATAATTTTATAATATATAGTGGGGACGTCAATGATAAAGACCTGTATGTCTAATTGGACAACATCCATCACATTTTGCCATAGGGGAAGCACTCTGCACTCCAAGTTCTCCAATTCCTTCATGATGCAGAGCTGATGGACACTTTTTATAATGCTATAATTTTATAATCACAGTCGCAAGTGGTGAGCACAGCTTTTCAGAGCTCAGGCTTATTAAAAAGTATCTTGTATCAATGATGGCTGATGAAAGGCTGACATCACTTGTTATTTTATCGCTTGAATTTTATTGCTTGGTCATTGTCCAGTCTTTGGATCTCTCTGATGCTGTGCTTCAGTTCATGAGGGCAAAGATGAGCAAAGTGACATTTTGAGCTAAAGGACAAGGGTTAACATTCTAAGGCTGTCACCTACTGTAACACTATTTAATACTGGTCCACCCAATGTTGGTGAACAGTTCAATTTCTTGATGTTAGTACATTTCAGTTATTCTTAACATTTAAAAGTTTCTATAAGCTTAGACTAAATGATTTTTTTTATTTGCTTATATATGGCAGGAATAAATACAGATTTACAGATCCCAGCATGGAAATATATCATCCTATATTACAGGGATAAATCATGCATGCAAATTTCCCCAACATTAGAATCAAAGTTGAGGGCTCACACTTGCAAATTTTTAATCCTGAGAATGATTTTTTCACATGATGAGTCCCCTTTGCTGACACTCCCCTCTGAACTTGCATTCCAATTGCGCATATAAAGTATGATTTGTAGGATAAGACACTGAGACATTTATGTGATTTTATTTTTGAATACATACAATTTAATATTTAAATCTGTTGGAAATCCTGCAGAGCTGGATCCATTGCATCATTTGAAAAAAAAAAAGCAGGTGGGTGAGCTAATAACTTTTATTGGACCAACTGCTGTTGGGGAAAGACACAAGTTTCTGAGTTTACAGAGCTCTTCTACAAGTCTGGGAAATGTATTCAGAATGTCACAGCTAAATACAAGGTGGAACAGATTGTTAAGCATAAGGCGTTAACACTTGTAGCAAGAGACCATTCAAGGTGAAGTGGGCAGTTAACATCTTTGGGGTGACTGGTTTACAGATTGTTGTAATGAGGCATAAAGCCAGTGTCTTTATTCAAACCATGATTTTTAGTGTCTAGTCAAGTTATGAATGTAAGCACCCAAGCTCATCTTTTTGAAGGTGGTGTACAGGTTTCTTTTGAGGCCAAGGACTGAGAGTTTAAATATGGAGTAACTGTTTGGAGAAAAGAGTTTATTCACAGATGATAGGGTGTTTTGGTCTTTTGTCATTTTTCTATGTGAGTTCATTTGAGAGTGTAGTGATTGTCATGCTTCACCCACATAGTTGTTGTAGGCGCATTTAGTGTACTGGAGGAGGTACACCGCATGGTGCAATCGGCACGTGTAGGATGCGTGCATCTCAACAGATGTGCTATAGAGGTACTGATCATCACTTTAATGGCGAAAAGTCTGCAGTATTTGCATATCTTCTTCCAGCAGGGGCTGGTGCCACTTTGAGTTGGCGTGTCCCGCACTCTGGGAAGCTTGCAGTTGATGATGAGTTTGGCAAGGTTGGGGAGTTGTTTAAACGTCAGAAGAAGAGGTTTGGGATAAATTTCTTTCAGAGTGTGGTTCCCACTGAGTGCGCATTCTAATTGTTTAATGCTATCCTGTATGGATTCCAGTGTGGGGTGGTAGGTAACAGTGAGGCATGTGTGATTAGTGGGTTTTCCCCCCTATATTGAAGTATGTTCTTTCAGGGTTTTTAGGTGGCCCATTCCATGGTGCACTCTACTTCTCTGGTGGAGTGTCTTTGCTGGGTGAAGGTGGTTTTAAGTGTGTTGCGCTATGTATATCAGACTTTCCTCTCAGAGCAAATTCTTTGGTATCTGAGGGCCTGGCTCTAGATAACTGATTTCTTGGTGTGAATGGGGTTGGTTACTGGATCTGTGAAGATGTGTGCAGTGATATATAAGTTGCTTGTCTATAGTTGTGTGCAGGGTTCTTTCAAGCTCCATGGGTTGGAGCCAGTAAAAGATATTATCTCACCCCACCTTATCTCGCTAATATCCAGGGCCCAACACAGCTACAACAGCACTGCAAACGTCATCTGAAAAGGCCTTTATGTGTAGCGATGTTACTTTATTCAGGAATACATTAATAATGGTCAGGTAATACAATATCTTTGATTGGCTGGTGGTATTAGTTCCACAGCACTCAATCTATGCAAGAGCTATCTTTCTCCTGCCCCTTTTAATTTAGCTTTAATGTACTTGAAATCAGTGAAAATTAGGTGCCTGAATACATTGAGGATCTCGGCCTGAAAGCTTAAGCCTTCATGATCTAAATAATTTACAAACTTTTGAGAGGATCCCTGGGTGGCAGGGCTGCCAAGTGTCACGCAACTTGTGTGACCGTCACACTTGTGGCAGACATTTCAATCACACACCTCCGCAGCTCAGCTATGAGTAAAGGGTGGGCAGAAATGGCAGTTCCTCTCATGGCCAGTCGAGATCCCTGTGGAGCCTGGCTTCAGACAGTCAGCTGCCTCTCCTCCAGTTATGCTTAAGGCATACTGGGTTTGAAGGGGAAAGCAGCAGCAGCTGAGACTAATGATGTCTGCATCTGTGTGCATAATATGCAGCACTGGCAGCAGGGCTGCCAAAGAGGGCGGGAGAAGCAAAAGGGGCACTTTCCACTGGCCCCCTGTGTGAGAGGGCCCCATGGCATTGTGACCTGTGCAAGGGGGTTAATGTCGCTCTGGATTGGCCCAGCTGCCCCTTCATCTCCAAGAGCTCCCGCTGTGGGGTGTATGCATGGCAGGCTTGCTCTCCAGCCCAGCAGGGGCTGAGCATGGCAAGAACTTGGTGGGTGAAGTGCTGGGGCCAGTGGCCAGTGGGGATGGCTCCCCAGGGATTGGAGGTGACATATGGGATCTCCCCTTCATGTGATACATGTACATACCCTGTGAAAAATGGCTGGGGGCACCCCTGGCTGCCACAGAGAGGCAGGCAGGGTGGGGCAGCTGTGGCAGTGGTGGCAGCAGGAGCAGGGTAGATGTCCGAGCCTGCTGGCAGAGACAGAAAGGGAGGGGTTCAATTCCAGCCCTGGGCTCCCCCAGCCAGACTTTGCTTAACCCTGATCTCCAGCCATACTCTTGCCTCTGCCCCACAGAGAGACAGTTACAACCCCTCTCCCACAGCACCTACCTCCTAGGTAGCACTCTGACACCAACGTCCACCCCAAGCACCCCAGATCCTGCCCAACTTAGCTCAGTAACCTCAGGTTCTGGCCTGCATCCCACCCCAGCATCCTCAGAGACCCACTACCTTCCCCAGCTTTTTAACTGCCAACTTTTGTGCAGCTCTGCATCCTACACCACCCCCACTGCATGGGGAAGAGTATTTTGACCATAAACTGAAATGAATGGATAGATACAAATTATTTTAAAATATGCAAACCAGCTTCTTGAGTGATTTGCATAAAATGTCACCCAGGAAGTGGCATGAAACTTAAGCATCTGTGGGAGGAATCTCACAGGGAGGCAGACCAGCAGCTGGACGAATGGTTGAATACACTTGCTGTGGGGAGAGAAGCTGCTTCCTCTTTTGCTTTTTTGCATGTTAAGTAGCGAACAGTTACCTCCGTTGTAATCTGCTGGAATGTAGGAACTCTCTATCTGAGCCTGTGCTGTGTGATCTAAGCACAACATTTGAAATACTTCAGTTTCACCACTCAGACCAAGGCAGGATGAGCGCAGCCTTTAATTCTCACATGGCTGGTAAAGTAAATACAATGTAATTTTTAGTGGGAAAAACCTTAAAAACATGCTGTACATCTAGCTTTGACATTTGAGTACTCATGGAATTTTTCATAAAGTTGAAAGTTGGGGTTTACCCTGGTGTCCTGGCCAAAAATGTTCCTGCTCTCACATTTGCACAGCATAGAATCAGAGAATCATAGAGCAGTAAGGGACTTTATGGTATCCTCTAGTCCAGCCACAGTGTGGAGGCAGGACCAAGTGTACCTAGACCATCTCTCAGAGATGTTTGGCTAACCTGGTCTTAAAAGCCTTCAGTGAGGGGGATTGGAAGCCTATCTGAGTGCTTAGCAATCCTTCTAGTTAGAAGGATTTTCCTAAAATTTGGCTTAAATCTCCCTTGCTGAGAGTTAAGATTACTTCTCAGCCTACTGCTAGTGGACATGGCGTACACGTGATCCCCTTCCTCTTTATAACAGCCCTTACCAGATTTGAAGATTATCATCAGGTCTAGGATGACCAGATGTCCCGATTTTATAGGGAAAGTCCTGATATTCGGGGCATTTACCTATATAAGCACCTATTACCTCCCTACCCCCATCCTAATTTTTCACACTTGCTAGCTGATCACCTTACCTTAGTCTTCTTGTCTCAAGACTAAACATGACCAGTTTTTTTAATCTTTCCTCATAGGTCAGGTTTTCTAAATCCTTTATCATTTTTGTTGCTCTCCTCTGGACTCGTTCCAATTTCCTAAAGTGTGGTACACAGATCTGGACACACTACTCCAACTAAAGCCTCACCAGTGCCGAATAGAGTGGGACAATTTCCTCCTGTGTCTTAACATGCTTGTTAATATACCCCAGAATACTAGTACCTTTTTTAGAATGCTGTATGCTTGTTCTCAACTGGGCTGCTGTCCTGCTACAAGATGTAACTGTATTTCATTGGCATTTTATATAACTTGATGTGCTTAAGGATCCTGTGAAATAAGAAGCACCTGTGTTATAAGGAACTGACTCTGCGATGCCCCCATTTAACATTCAGCCAGTAGAGCTTTGCATAATCCCCAGAGTACAGGAAAGGGAAGTACACCTTGAGGTCAGAAGGGATCAGGCCCAGGAGAGAGCTAGAGGCTGCATGGTAGCAGGAGCTGCAAACTGGAGGCAGAGGGATGGGAAGCTGGCTGTGGAGGAAAGATTAGGCAATCTGAGAACTTGGCTGGCAGTAGCTGCAGCAAGAGGATACAGTGTGGTTAGTTGGTGACAGGAGGAGAGGGAGATGCTTGTCTTTGGCTTCCTGTACTGGACTGTCCTTAGGGATGGGTTATGATCTGTGCTGATCTTTTTGTTTTAACGGTTAAAAGAAATTGGGCCTCTGATGTTTGCACTTTGTTTCTGGAAGCTCTAGTAAAGAAGTCTCTATTCCTCAGAGTGTGTGTCTATGAGACTCATCTGCGGCCTGGACTCATGCCTAGTCCTTGCAGTATCTACAGCATTTGTGTCTGAGCTCATAACTACAGGTCTGTTCATTTGACCTCAGTAGCATACAGGGCCTTGGAAAAAAAATTTAAAGAGAAAGTAGTTAAGGACATTTTGTAATTGGGACAAAATACAACATGGCTTTAAAAAAGGTAGATTGTGCCAGACCAGCCTGATTTCCGTTTCTGAGAAGATAACAGATTTTTTAGACAAAGGGAATGCAGTGGATCTAATTGACCTAGATTTCAGTAAGGCATTTGATACAGTTCCACATGGAGAATTATTAGTTAAATTGGAAAAGATGCAGATTAATATGAAAATTGAAAGGTGAATAAGGAACTTGTTAAATGGGGAGACTACAATGGGTCATACTGAAGAGTAAACTGTCAAGCTGGAGGGAGGTTAATAGTGGAATTCCTCAGGGATTGGTTTTGGGACCAATCTTATTTAATCTTTTTATTACTGACCATGGCATAAAAAGTGGGACTATGCTAATAAAGTTTGCAGATGACACAAAGTTGGGAGATATTGCCAATACAGAAAAGGATCAGGATATCATACAGGAAGATGTGGCTGACCTTGTAAACTGGAGTAACAGGAATAGAATGAAATTTAATAGTGGAAAGTGCAAGGTCATGCATTTAGAGACTAATAAGAATTTCTGCTATAAACTGAGGATACATCAGTTACAAGTGACAGAGAAGAAGGACCTGGGTGTATTGGTTGATCACAGGACGACTATAAGCTGCTAACATAATGTGGCTGTGAAAAAAGCTAATGCGGCCTTGCATGCATCAGACGAGGTATTTCTAGTAGAGGTAGGGAGGTGTTAGTACCATTATACAAGGCGCTGGTGAGACCTCATCTGGAATACTGTGTGCAGTTCTGGTCTCCCATGTTTAAGAAAGATTAATTCAAACTGGAAAAGGTGCAGAGAACGGCTCCTAGGATGATCTGCGAAATGGAAAACCTGCCTTATGAGATGAGACTCAGAGAGCTTGGCTTGTTTAGCCTAATAAAAAGAAGGCTAAAGGAGATGTGATTGCTCTCTATAAATACATCAGAGGGATAAATACCAGGGAAGGAGAGGAATTATTTAAATTCAGCACCAATGTGGACACAAGAACTAACGGATATAAACTGGCCAGAAGGAAGTTTAGACTTGAAATTAGATGCAGGTTTCTAATCATCAGAGTGAAGTTCTGGAATAATTTTCCAAGGGGAGCAAAAAACCTAGCTGGCTTAAAACTGAGCTTGATACATTTACTGAGGGGATGGTATGTTGGGACAGCCTAGTTTGGCAATTGTCAGTGCTTTGACTACTGGTGGTAGATATGCCAATGGCCTGTGAAGGAATGTTAGATGGGGCCGGGTTCTGAGTTATTACAGCAAATTCTTTCTTGGGTGGTGAGCCTTGCCCACATGCTCAGGGTTTAACTGATCGCCATATTTGGGGTCGTGAAGGAGTTTTCCCCCAGAGCAGATTGGCAAAGCCTCTGTGGGTTTTTCGCCATCCTCTGTAGCTCAGCTCAGTTGCTGGTGGATTCTCTGTACCTTAAAGTCCTTAAACCATGATTTGAAGACTTTAATAACTCAGTCATAGGTCAGGGGTCTATTACAGAAGGGGATGGGTGAGGTTCTGTGGCCTGCGTTGTGCAGGAGGTCAGACTAGATGATCATGTTGGTCCCTTCTGACCTTAGAGTCTATGAACTACAGAAAGCTAGATTATAAATAATAAACATACAGATCAAAGTAGGTTACCTAATAAATAAGAGTAAAATCACACTCTGAGTTCCAGCAACTAGACTGGATTTGAATCAAGCAGTGTCTCACCCTGTTACACAGTTCAACCAGGCTAGTTCTTCCATACACAGGGTGGCATTCTCCTACAGCCTAGGGTTCCCGCCCTCAGTTCTGAGTCTGTGTCTTACAGGTTTCCAAGCGTTGAGTCATGGTAAGAAGAAGTCATTAGGTCACTACCCTTCTTTTATAGTCTTTCCCAGTGTGGCTTGTGATCTGGGCGGTTGGTCAGTCACCCCTGGTGTACATGCTTCCTTGATGAAGTCTATATGGTAAACAATCCATGTTAATTGAATCTATTCTTGAAAGGATGAAAGAGAGAGCCATCAATACTGTCTGTCCCCTCCATTGTTGTGCCTGAAAGGCTGTTTGTGGGATTTTCCCCCCTTGCCACATGTTCCAGTAGCATATTCAACTATATTTCATAACTTTACATACTATGGTACCACATAAAGTCTAAAAAAATATTAATGTTCAGCAGATCAAGACTTAAAATGATATCACACAAGGCAAACCTTGTACAAAACAAATTAAAATTACATGACACTGGTGAATATGGAGTGTTCTGGGGTGTTCTTTCAGACACAGTGCCACAGTGCCATTGATTTCAATGGGAATTGCGGATGCTCAGCAATTCTGAAAATAAGATCACTTTCATTTATCAGCCTAACTTCAAGCCTCCGGGTGTGAAAATTTTGACCCTAAATGTTTATTCCTCTTTGTATTTTATACCTCTGTTGACTCTCCAACAGTGAACGGGAGTCTAGATTGTGTTGTGGATCATCCAGGAAACTTTCAGTTAAATTATGACTTCAGAAGTTTTGATGTAAGAAACAGAAAACAATTTGAGCTTCAGCTCTCTGGGTCAATTTCTGTGACACTCTACCTCAAAATAGCACCTTGTACCCCCATATTCATCATTCATATATGGCTGTGCTATTTCATACAAAGCAGGCCATGTAAGGTATATGAAAGGTGCAGAAACCCACTGTTCTGTCAAAATAGTGTGTATGAAGTTATGAGATTCTGTTCTGTGGTTGCTATTGAAATATGTTGTGAATTTGAGAATTGCCCACAGCTAGTTCTTTAGTAATACTAAAGGAGGTGGTGAGCCACACCTAGGTGGGCGTTAAACCTTCATTAATCAGCAGGGGAGTTGTAAGCAGTGGATTTCCAATTCTCTCAGAGAGTTGAACAAGCACCACAAAATGAGGATTGCTTAACTCTATGACTCAGTTGCACAAGAGCACACCAGAGAGATTGTTCAACTCTGGGATTCAGCAAAGCCCAACAGCACATGTCTGGGAAGTGTATAAGAGATATAAAATAGATAAAAGCATAATGTGACTGTCCCATTTCTCCTCCCCCACCTATCCAGCAAGGTAACAAGAATGCTGGAAAGACAGACTTGACTGATCCCAGGCTTAAAGGGAAAGCCTGTGTATTAAGGACTGTAACCTACCTGTAACATTCAGTGGGGTCAGAGACTGCTTGATCCATATACTACTTAGTCTAGTAAAGTTTAGGATTTAGACTGTGTGCTTACTTTTTATTTTCTTTGGTAACTATCTCTGGCCTTTAATGTCTACCATTAAAAAACTATCTTTCTGTAGTTAAACTTATTTTAATGTTTTATCCTTACCAGAGAGTTTGTCTGAAGTGCCTGGGAAATCTGCTCAGGTTACAAATGCTGGTGCATGTTCACTTTCTTTTGATGAAGTGGTGAACTAGTTAATGCACTTGCACTACTCAAGAGAAGGGCTTGAGCAGTGCAAGATGGCATAAACCTAGGGTGCACGCCTGGGGGCTTGGAAGGTTTGCTGGTGTTTGCCTGTTTATGATTCACAAGAGTATTGATGTAGCTTTGCTGCGTGTGCCTCCGAATGCTGGAGAGGTTTGCTGCTTGTCACTAGCAAAGCAATGTGATAAAACCCAGACTTGTGACTTAAGAGGGCACAGGGGTCCCACATTTCCAGGCTGTACACTAGGGAATCCTGTTGCTTTGTTAGGCTAATTACAAAAATTAAGATTTTGAAATGTAAACTAAGCAAAAAATACACGATGGGAAATCAGTGTGAGAATAAGTATAGAATTTCACAATGCCATTTTTAGTCACTTTTTCTAACTATAATTTCACTTTAACCATTTGTAGATTGAGGACAGAGATATGTGTGCAATATATCCATATATAACACACAAGGTTCTACAAAGATGAAGTATAGTTACTAGCCTCAGTTGCTCATATTAGTCCACTGGCCAGGTGGCTAAGACACGAGGGAGGGAACGGGGGCTGCCGGGGTGCACTGATGATCCTAGAGGATGATTGTAGAACCAAACCCAAAGGCTTCATCACATTTTTTATAGGGGGTAAACTCTTCCCCACTTTATGGATTTTGCTTTGCCATGCTGCATTTGCATTCTAATATGATTATCAATCGCCCATGTTTTGCAAGCAGGACCACTTTTATTTTTTATAGTTTATTTTGTTTTTGAGGTAGATTCCAGGGTCATTAGGGTGGGCAGTCTTTGGCCATCTGGGTCATAAGAGTTGTTATTTTTACTCTTTTGAACATTGAAGGTTGGCACCTTTTTGTTACTTTTTGGTCTTACGTAAACACATTTCTTATTTGTCTATTTATACTTTAATTTTTTAACGTTTATTTAAAGC
Organism: Mesoclemmys tuberculata; assembly: GCA_007922155.1. NCBI lineage: Eukaryota > Metazoa > Chordata > Testudines > Chelidae > Mesoclemmys > Mesoclemmys tuberculata. Next base: position 30,145,253 of record ML675604.1, on the reverse strand, counting down.
TTGTAACTAGAAGACAACTGTTTTTAGAAACAGCTTTTTTTGTATTTAAAACATCTACTATTATTACTAAAAATTTGTATTTGACATTGAATTTTTTTATTTTAGAACATTTGCTGGTGTTACTTTAAGCAGTGATTTTAAAACATATGTACTTTAACAATAGCAACAATTTCACAGAATGATTTTTGGTAACTTTACAAACAGGATAATCAATGACCAGATGTTAATTTCAGACAAACAGATGGCGGTTTTAAACAAACTTATTAATAGTGAACAGATCACTCAAAATGCAAAGTCTCACAAAGACTGCTGTGGTGGTTTGTCACGTAACAAAAGAATAAGGGTATTTTACACAGAATCAGTGTAACAGAATTAAGCTTTGGGCCTACAGCACAAAACAGGTCAGATCCTCAGCTGGTGTAAATCATCACAGACCCATTGACAACAGCTGACTATCTATTCCATCAAAGCTAATGCAAAGAAAACAAACCAGTTAAGCCATCTGTCACTACATAACTTCTACTCCTCAGAGGCAAAGACTTCACTCATTGCACAACCGCCATATGCTACAGACCGCGCACCAGAAGAGGCCTCAGAAACAAAGTCTCAGATTTGCATCCATTTCATTACACACAAGAGTCAAAGGTAGCTAAAGAGTTTGCAGGATGGGGCTCTGTTAAATGTGACTTCCCAGTGCCTTCCATTACAAATTCAGTTTTCACTCAGTAAGCCAAAAAACAAGATTTATATTGTCATAATGGTGATAGGGGAAACCATTTTCAAAAAGACATATGCTTTGTTGCTTTTTGAAGAATTTGATGTTCAAAGGATGCTTATGCATCTTTTTTAATAGATGGCAAATTGCACCCTCCCTTCTTTGAGTTATCACAATTAAAGATATCCAAATGAATACACTTTTACAACTTCAATGAAAATACCCTTTCCAAATCTAACTATAAGAAATAAAATAGCATATAACTTTCTGCTTCTTTCTGTGAATACTACAAGGTTACAAATATCATGGGGAAGAGTTATGCATGCAGTTGTTAGTTGACTGTGACTGTCTTGTTGTGGAACTACACCTTAAACCCCTGAGTTTCTTGGGTTTGTAACTTTATTTATGTATGATTTTACTTGCTCATCGTGCGGTATGCTGGTATGTTCTCAAAACCTTAACACAATTTTTGTGTGGGCATATATATTATACAGCACCCCCTCTTGTTTAAGTCTACTTAAAAATGTAATTCTAAGCATTCATTCAGTTGGCAACCTGGAAAATTCTAATGTTCTGATGGAAGGCGTGCGGCTACATATAAACTCACTCCACTGCACCTTTGCCTCTAAAATCAGATTCTGTCTATTTCTTTACATCTGATATGAGTTGTAGGCACTTTGACAATTTCAGAAGAGGAGACTGGGGGCAGAGTTCCTGAAAAGTCTGTTAAATTAATATCATGGCAAAAGCCTCTGTGAAGAGATGATACCTTAAAGCAATTCAATGTTAAGGATGTCCTCAGAAGGCTATGATGTGACTCCCTGCATTACTGTTTGTTTAATATCCTTAGTCTTTCTAAAGCTTAAGTCCTTAAAACTCTGCTTCAGTAGTATCTCCCTCATCCCAAGAAAGCTTATTTTGAGATGTCCTGGAGGTGTGAAACAGTGAAGAGATCTCCACATTAAAAAAAATCCCTCAAAACTGGACTTGTCCCCTCTAGTTTTACTATACCAATAATCCCTTAGGACTACTTAGTAAAGAGCTCTCCCAAAATTTGACCTGTATGAATGCGCTGAAGGCTTTTACCTGAGTGAAATCCCAATACCATTTACAATGTTGCAGATCTTAAGCAAACATACTGAAATTCAGAAGAATGCCTGAGGTGCTCTTCAATATTTGATGCCCTTGCTGCTTTTTATAGCTGAACAAAAAGCTGAAAGACACCATTGTAGCGACATTACCCCAGTATCATTGGCTTCAAGAACAACAACATTTAGAAAACGTTCTGTTATTGATATCCCTGCATTTAAGGCAAAACAAAGTTATTTTAAGGTAATTGGTCCTTAAAACTTTTCCCAAAACCCCATTTCACATAGTTACAGATTCTCTTCTTTCTACTATAAATGGAAGGCAAGCTGAGCTTTTGTTTTTTTATAAAGAAAAATGAGTTGCAAACGTTTTTCAGACAGCCATCTATTTCAATATTTCACTAACCCCCTTTATTTATGGAAATTCAGTTTCTGAGTCACAAGTAAAAAATTGAATATCTAGTGCCATAAATCAATATAACTCAGAGCAGGGAAAAACTTGAATTTTGCTATGAAGCCAAAACTCATCGTGAAAACAATTTAACAGTGGTAGACTGAGTTGCTCAGGGGTTGGTAAAGGGGTATAGAGCTCCTTACTTCTAAGTTGCTGGTTTGAATCCACTAAACCTAGGTAATGACAAAAGTCATTACTATCTGATGGCTGTTGGATGTGATATGTGAAATGGGTTGATTTCAGTCTATTTTTTGACAAGACTCCACTTCACTGAATCCACCAACATGATTAGCACTATTTAGCAAAGAAACCAAGGAGCAAAGGAATATAGAGAATGAATTATCTGCATATCCAGAACCTAAGTTGTGGTTTCTGCACATCAGAACTGAGGTACTTTGGTAGGACAGTAAAAGAAATTGTGCACTGTCATTTCCCATGCTGCACCTGTTCTGTGGATAAACAGAGCTCATTGCCTTTTAGCCTATTAATCTATCTTAGTCTCTTAGACATTGTTTTTTCAGTAATCTGTAGGCACACATTGCCACACATGTATATGCATGCCTGTGTTTTGCACAAACTTCTAAAAGCTTACACTCAAATCTTCTGCCTGCTCATGCACATGGCTGGATAGACACCTATCTAGTCACGTGCATATGCAAATCAATCAGGAATTGTGCACACACATCCAGTACTGCACATACAAAATAGGCTCATTTATGTGATTTTGATAAAAGACTGGGCAGCAGCTTCCTTAGAGATGGGTACTCACCTGGAATATTTTGAAATTTTAGGTGCAATACATAGCTTTTTAGAACATTTAAAAACATTTCAAGACTCAATATTTGTTGCAACAACAAAAATGTCCACTTGCTATCTATTTGGAAATCTCTACTTGCCAGCATGACACGTTACATTTTGTTAAAATACCAATAAGGGGCAAATCCATTCTCCAGTGACCAACTCATGCATTGGAGCTGGGACTGGGAAGATAAGTGGGAAAAGGAATCCTTTGATCCTATGCCATGGAGAGTCCAGGGACCTGCTCCCGCAGTCTTAACTGCAGTAGCTACCATGGCTCTATCATAATCCCTATGCAGGGGCCCGAGCTGCATAGCAGCATTCCTTCCAGCCCTGCCTTCTCCCACACGTGTTCTACCCACACCTGCCTTTGTGGTGTGCAGTCAGCCATTGCAAAGTATGCCCCTGCATCTCAGAGGAGGTATGTACCCACTGTGCATTCCCCTAAATTAGGTGCTACCTTACTATGTTGCATCATTTTCCACTGCTAGAAGATCTTCCACAGCCACAGAGATAGGGACATTATTTGCCCCTAAATCTGCACCAAAACAATAAGACCTCCTTGTGTCTTCATGCATCTCCCATCACATATCTATGGACCTGAGTCACTGTTCAGATACCTTAGTGGTAAATCAGGAAAAAAGCCAATGAGTTACACCAGTGAAAAACCGGTGTATGCATAGTTATAGCCATTTTAAAAGCAGAAGTTCTTGTAACAATCCTGAGGAAGGCAGGATGTAGGAAGCTGCAGCAGGATGGCTATGGTTGGAGTCATGGGGCACCTTCCCCACTCAATCCATCAGAGAGCCTCCAGATCTTTCTCCTGATTGTCTGCATCATGAGAGTTGGGAAGATTTTGGGTTTTCCGTCATCTCCTTGGTTCCATGTCCTCTCTGTCTTTCCATCCGTAGTGAACCCTTGTGTTGTCTCTGCCCACCTACCACATCCCTACGTGCTCATCATTTCCAAGTAGTCACTTCCTCGTCCCCCAGATTAATTCTGTCTATTACCCCCTTCCCAAAACACTTGATTTATCTTATGCAATTACTAACCCATTATAGACAGAAATCCTGAGCAACAATGTCCTTCCATTGACAGGTGGTTCCCAACTCCACATACAGAAATCCTGTGCAGCTCTCATTCACAGATCTGGCAATACTGCCTCTCCCCCTAACTAGCCCCTGCCCCACATATGCTTAAAGCTAGGCATGTACTTAAACACCTTGCTGATTCAGTGCCTTATCCTCCTTCCACTTCCCACTTCTTCCCTTCCTGCTTTTCCATTGCTTCTCTTCCCTTACTTCTGCTCTTTTTTTCTCTCCCTTTCTTCATCCCACCGCATTTTCCTTCTTCCTAACTGCCCTTTCCCAGCCCTTCCTCTAAACTTTGTTCCATTCCGTTCTTTCCTCCTCCCCCATTCCGTTATCCCTTTTACCTCTTTTTTCAGTAAGTTATCATTGCAAACACCCTTAATTCATAAATTAAATTCTATGCTCACTGCCCTGAGTATTAAATCAGCCCTCAACCTCTCTGTGCATAATTTCCAACTTTATGATTGCATTTAATCACAGCAATGTAAAACTATTCCCACAGGATTACATGTTTAACATATTTTTCCTCCCATCTTAAAATATTATTTTCAGAGGCAGAATTCATAAAAGTTTAATAGCATTTATTCAATGAAACTACCCTAATTTAAGCTATTTTAGTCATGAAAACTGGTAGTTGTTTATTCAGCTTTCAAGTAAATGTATTATATAGTTTCATATTTTTCCCTCATCTTGCTAGGTTATTTACTGTCTCTCTTTCCTTATAGCTGGTTATATCTGAAATTCTCCTGTATGCACTCTCTGTTCATATTTATTGAAATAAAAACTTCCAAATAAAAGACCAATAGTTACAGTCACAATCAGAATGAAACCCAGATACAGAAAGAAACCATCCAGACTCTCCCACCCCATATTTCTTTGTCCTGAAAACTAGAAGGTCCATCCAGTATCATAGGAGTTCATGCTACCCACCATTCCGCTGAACTCATCCAGGACCATTAGGATGTAGTGTACCTGGACTTTCAGAAAACCTTTGACAAGGTCCCTCACCAAAGGCTTTTAAGCAAACTAAATAGTCATGGAATAAGAGGGAAGGTCATTCCATGGATCAGTAACTGTGTAAAAGACAGAAAACAAAGGGTGGGAATAAATGGTCAGTTTTCAGAAAAGAGAAAATAAATAGAGCTGTCACCCCACATTCCTGTCCTTCAGGAATCTGTACTGGGACCCAGTGTCACTCAACATATTCAGAAAGTGGCAAAGTTTGCAGATGATACAACATTTCTCAAGATAGTTCAGTCCAAAGCAGACTGTGAAGAGTTACAAATGGGATCTCACAAAACAGCAGATGAAATCCAGCATTGATAAAAGTGATGTAATGCAAATTGGAAAACAATCCCAACTATACATACAAAACGATGGGGTATAAATTAGCTGCTACCACTCACGAAAGATCTTGGAGTCATTGTGGATAGTTCTCTGAAAACATCTGCTCAGTGTGCAGCAGCAGCCAAAAAAACAACCAGAATGTTGGGAACCGTTAGGAAAGGGATAGGCTAATAAGACCACAAACATCATAATGCCACTATATAAATTAATGGTGCACCCAAACCTTGAACACTGCGTGCAGTTCAGATCATCCCATCTCAAAAATGACATTAGAATTGGAAGAGGTACAGAGAAAGGCAAGAAAAATGATTAAGGGTAAGAAGCAGTTTCCATATGAAAAGTGATTACAAAAATTGGGACTATTCAGTATGGAAAATAGATGACTAAGGGGGGATATGTTAGAGATCTATAAAATCATGAATGGTGTTGAGAAAATGAAGTATTATTTACCACCTCCAAACACAAGAACCAACAGAAAATGCATCTTAAAGCAAGTTGTATGCAAGAGGGAGTCTGCTGGTCTGTCACAGAAACAAAAAAAACTTTGTTTTCGGGGCTGCCTCCCCTTTTTCTCACCAGTTACTCTATTCTTCCCTTGTGACATTTCCCAGTAATACTGGAATATGAGTGGCCATGAGTATGAACTCTATAAACGTTAAACAAAAAAACACCTTCAAGAGATCTTCGGGGCACACCATCCCAAAACTTCCTTCTTTAACTGGCAGGTAGATTATACTTCTTTTCACATTTATTGCCCCAGAACATCTGTAAAAATTACCCTGTCAATTTGACCAACAGTTTCTTAGGGAAGGATACAAACGTACCATGTAAATGCTAAGAGATAACAATGTTTTAATTAACCTCACCCTTTCTGCCAACATCATGGTCCACCTCTTCCACCCCAGCACCTTAACCTGGCAGGAGGCAAATCACTTCTCCTAGTTCAACTTGGTTACTGAATTGCCACCGAAGAAGAGTCCCAAAATATCTATAACTGGGGGGCAGTCTTGGCAGTCTTTAGCTTCTCTGGAAAAGAAAAAGAGCACCGTGAAACCCCCAGCCACAAAGCCTTGCACTTCATTTTAATCTCGGCTGCAGCTGAATAATTCTGTGACGTGTGAAAGAATTTCTCTCTACGTTCTGAATTGCTCACCTGCACTGACATCATCTGCATGTGTGAAGACTCATTAAGAGAGTGAAATTCCTCTCATCTTAATCCCTTAAATCTGTTGTTGCCATACACTGCCCACAGTAAACGGTTCAAAGAAAAGCTCTATAACTGTGGATTCAAAGGAGAACCTTGCCTTACCCCCAGCGTGCCTGGCTAGCCTTTCTCTTCCACCCATATACTAAAGATATGCATAGTGCATGAACGGGCAGGAGCCTCAGCCAATAATGATAAACTGTGGAGGAATACCATACTGCCACAGGGCCAACCATAAGTAAGGAAGGTTCACTCTTTCAAAAGCTTTGGCCTTATCCAAGACCACAACAAAACCCTGCTATTCTCTCTGTGGCCCAGTTTCAATTACTTCTCATAAACTACACAAAAAGTCACTGTGTGATTTTTAACTGCATTAAACTGCCTGGGATGCAATGATTTCCCCCAAGTTCTTGGCTAAAATGGAAGCCAAAATTTTGTAATCTGGGTTCAAAAGGGGAATAGGCTCTATTCCTGACACTTTCCAAATCCCCTTTTTCTGAGAGAAAAAAATTAAAAGGTTCTATAAAAGGAAGATCCCAATGTGCCTTTAGTCAAGGCATTATTGACAGCACAAGAGCATCACAGAGAGGGGATCCATAAACTTCTGATAAAAGTCCACTGTCAAACTGTTAGCCCCTGGGGAAGTTCCTTTCTTCCAGTGATAAGCTAGCTGCACATACCTCCATTTCCTTTATTGGTCTCACAAGTGAATCCCGTTCCTTATCTGCCATTGTTGAAAAACCTGCAATACTATCCAAGACCTGCTGATACTGGGAAGAAGAAATATTTGTTCCTACAAGAACTCACTGTAATATTCCTAAACTATCCTCAACATGCCATCAGGGTCCTTGTGGACCTGCCCATTGTGAGGATCCTGTTTTCCTTACATCCTGAAAGAATATCAGAAGAGGCTGCCCCATATCTTTGCCTAAAGTCCTTTGCAAAGTTAGCTGATGCCAGCTCTCTTCTTTGGTACTGAACCATTTCCTTCTTAAATTCCTCTAAGACCCTTATTTCAATGTGTTCCCCAGCTTGCACTTGACTCTGAAGATCTCTCAAAGAGCTATGCAATGTAAAATAACGCTTGTAATTAGATTATACAAATGTCCTGAAAAGGAACATAGGGAAGTCACCAGGCACCCCTGTGTCTGTTCCCACCATTCCATCTGGGATGAATAAAACGCTGAACTGTTTCATGCTCCATAAAGGTGCCTGTAACACGATCCATCTCACTGTCTTGGCACCTCCTGCTGGATTTCTGGGGAATCAGCCCTCAGCCAGGCAGACGCCCGTCTCTGCAGTCTCTCACCTCCTCCTGTCTCCACTGGACTCTCCTTCTCATGACTCGGCCCTCCAGCCGAGTCACAATCTGTGTTCCCTTCTTCTCCTCCCCCCTTCTGGGAAATTCTGCAGTTCATTCTTGCCGCTTCCCACTGTGGCAATTGCAATCCCACCACCACTCCAATGGCAACGGGAGAGGCATCACACCTGCTTGCAAGTTTCATCAGCTCATAACCCTTTTGGTTGCTTTGTTCTGTCAGTCACTGTAGCTAAACAATTAAAATTCCCCATGAAAACCACCTGCTGAGATGTCTGTAAAAGAGAAGTAACCTGTATAAAGATCTTTCCTTAGCTTCTGATACTGTGGGTCATAGATGGTAACAACACTATCTCACACCCAAATAACAGAGATCAATTAATACACCCCTTCCTGGCTGGAGTTCTGCCACATTGACATTGCTCAAGGATAAAACTACTCCATTGTAAGTACCAGGCCCTGTGGACCAGACGATGGGCCCCTCCAAGCTCCCATTTGAGTTGTCACAGGTACTTGTAATCCTTGCATAGTTGACCATCTTGTCACTGCTATTAAATCCTCTGACTTACTCATCTCGCACTCCTTCCTTTCCTTTAGCCACTCTTCCCTTGCTTGCTGGTTCATTGCTCTCAATTGGGAGACCTCCTGAGTCCCCAGACCCTGGTCCAACTCTGATAGCTCTTTCTGAAGTTGCCCAATAAGTCCTGGGCTTTCTCCTTAGTTTCTTTACCCCAGTGTATGTGTTCATTGTGCATCCACAGGCTCCTCTTTCTGGTCTCCCTTGTCCACAACAGCACCTAATATAGAAAAAGGGTATGCATTTGAACTGTGAAAATGCCATGTTGTTCAGACAGTTGTAGGCCACCCTAAGGTACTAGAAAGCCAGCAGTCTCCTTGGATCCTCTCTTTCCCTGTCTAACTTGAAGAAAGATTTCATCTAGACCCCACTTTTCTAGTTTGCTTATGAGAATATCATGTGGTATTGTGTCAAAGCCTTATTAAAATCAAGACATGTCTACTGCCAGTAACCCTGTCAAAGAAGGAAATTAGATTAGTCGTGCATGATTTGTACTTGACATATCCATGTTGGCTATTATTTATTATTTTGATTAGCAAAACATTATGCCATAATCATTGAATCTCTCTACTTAGCAGCATGTTACCAGAACAGAGTGAGCCTCTTTATACCATCTAAGATGTGTTGTTTAAGGTGATTTTATTAAATTGAGCGAAACTACAGACTCTGCTCCTATTTACCAAACCAGATACATTTATCACACATCAATAGTCAACAAAATTGGACAGGTGTGCTAGTATTTTTGCAGACCAATGTACTTTGAGTATTGAATAAATAGTAATCAAATACCTAAGTATCTATTTGGCCTCTGCTTGTTTTGCTGGTATTTAATTGGTGCAATAGGTACTATTTTTGCCCTTCTCCAGTCCTCTAGGACCTCACCCTATGTTTGTATGGCACCTAACTCCTGACTGGGGCCTCTGGGCCCCGCTTAACAATGTGAGAATGGCTATACAGGGTCAGACCAGTGGTCATCTAGCCCATTACCCAGTTTTCTGATAGTGGCCAGTTCCAGATGCTACAGAGAGAATGAATAGAACTGGGCAATTATCAAGTGATCCATCCCCTGTCATCTAGTCCTTGCTTCTGGCAGTTGGAGGTTTAGGGACACCAGAGCATGGTATCCCTGACCATCTTAGCTAATAGCCATTGATGGACCTCTCCTCCATGTACTTATCTAATTCTTTTTTTGAATACTTATAAATACTTAGTAATGATGATGATGATAGTAGTAGACATTTTTAATGCATTTAATACTTTGGGCAGAATTTGGCTTTTAGAGTTGTCATTTTGTTTGGCTGTTACTTTTGTTTTCACTAAATATTCTGCCCTCAGGCATTTGAGAAGTATCCATGAGCAGCTGGTGGATACAGATCTATGAGAAAGTAAAAATGTATACTGCTCATGAAAATTCATGTTTTTTTCTGAATTCTTAATCGTTTCATGCCTCCATCTGAACATTATGTCTTTGCAGAAGGCAATTTTTACTGAGTAGTTATAGAATATGTTACAACTGGGTTATGCAGGTTTTGCATTTAAGGCTGAAGGCAGAACATGGAAGCTACTGGACACTGTGTAGCACAACCCCTTCCCAGGTCCATAACTAGAAGTCTGGTCTGCATTGGTGGCGATGGACAATGAGAGATATGCAAGCTACATAATGTATAAGCATATCTCCCACCAATGTACTTACGTTGATGTACCACAATATCTTCAAGATGCTGTGTTGACAGGAGATGCCTTCCCGTTGATGCTGCCTTCTGCCTTTTAGGGAGGTGGGCAAAATGAGGCGCTCAGAGAGTGCTCTCCAAACGACTGAGCGGGTCTACACAGACCCGCTCAATCAATGCCACTGCATCGATACCTGCTATGGTGGCAATGTAGACATACCCTGAGTAATGCCTCAGGACATAACATTAGCTCATGAGAGACTAAAAGGCCAAAAATATAAAATTCAGGGTTTAGGCATGGCATGACACCTCAGAAAACTTCTCTTTGATGTTTCTTTGGGCCTAGCAAAAATGTACTTATTTTCATTGCTGTGAAATTTCACAATTGTGCAGAAATATCTCCTGGCACTATTTGGGTTCAACCTGCCTGCAAACATGACAGTGCAGCTCCCCTTTCTTCTGTGTTTCTGAGGTTGCTTTACCTTTTCCTCTGTGCTTCCAGAAAAGCTGTCATTCGTCTCTTTTAAAACATTTTTATGTTCTTCACTTCAGTGCTAGGGAACCCTGGACTGAACATCATTAAATAGAACAAAAATAATTTTCAAAAATGAAAACTTTTAGGCAGGCCACTTTTTAGAAAGCCAGAAACATTTATAGAGTTAAATACCATAAATCATGGGCTGGAACATAAACCAAGGAATTATCTTTAAAGTTTCTGAGTTCTTCTGTTACTAGGAGTAAACATGCAGTATTTTTCTACTTTACTCTATGGAAGGGTAGGGAATGATGTAATTAATCATGTTTATTTCAAATAAAGTGGGAAATAGTTGCATAATTACATTGTAGGGAATAATCAGTAATTATTCTAATTATATTGGAGGGGAGCAGATATAAAAAATTCCAATAGTGCATGAACCCTGTAGGCTGAAAATCTACTTGTCCTCTGGGAGACATTCATTGTCTCATTCATCCATCTCACTATACATAATTATTTCCATTTAGAGTAGGTTTAGACAATTGAAACTAACAAGTAGAAACTTTCTGGAAGTTGGCTTTAATTTGATACTGCATAGATGTCTCATTAAAGTGGTTTTTCATGTTAAAAGTTGGAGAATGGCATTGGACTCTGATTTTTCAAAGCAAGTTAGATGAGAGGATCTTTTTGATAATGTCACATGCACAGACTAACTTCTAGCCATACTTCTCTGGCTCAGTGCCAGGGTGCTTAGCACCTTACAGGATCAACTCTTTCATTCTTATTATTATAATTCTGGATATTCTGATTACCCATATACATTTTTTCCAAATTATTGTGGTTAGGAAAAATAAATTACAAATGCAATTTTCCACACATGCTTTAATAATAATAAGCTATGCCTTGCTGTGCATTATTAAACTTTGGCCTACCAGAGCTTTGCTCCACTAGCTTACTAATGCATGCCATTTTGTGGCTTATTGTTTAATTACCTTGCCTTGGGGCTCAGTTTGATGAATTGCTGTAGTTGATGGCCAATCTGGCTGGGAAAGGAGCATCATCCATTGGTTTGGTTATCTCTGGAATAGCAGTGTAATGTTCCATACAAAATCTGGACTCAGCACCATGGGATTAATTACATAGATTTAAAAAATGAATTTAAACACAGTTCCAATCCTCGAACATAAATTTTTTTACCACCATTTGGCTGGGAAGTGACTAGCCAAATTAACTTTTTCCCCCTCAATTCATCTTCAAAGGAAGGTGTATGAGAAAGGAAGGGAAAATGAGGAGTTAGAGCAACAAAGCAAGCATCAGGTCTCTTTGATATTGGTCTTGGCTCTGCCACTGATTCTGGTTGACCTTGAAAAAAATCATTGCAGAACACTGATCCAAACAAATCCTCAAAGGTATTTACTTCCATTGTAATCAAGGTAAATATTATAATAACCATTTTACAAAGGGGTACAATAGGCACAATGGCCCAGATCCTCAAAATGTAATCAATGGGAGTTACGAGTCTAAACAGACACCTATGAATATCTGGGCCATTATGTCTACTTTGCCATTTGTTAAAAGATTATTATAATATGTGACTTTCTTAAAGGGATGTTGTAATGTACTGGTGGAGTGTACACTAATGTCGTTCTCAAGCATTTGGCCAACTTAAGGAATAAAAGGGCCTACTAATTCTAGCACTACTAGCAGCTAGCTCCTACCATTACACCAGCTCCAGTGGTGAAGATCTTTCTTGGAGTGGAAAGACCAGGTTGGTAGTACTAGCTCCACAGGGGCCTGTATGTAGCTGATATTATAACTGTGCCCACATGGATTTATTCCATTGTGGAGCTTAAGTTATTAATATTTATAAAGAGTTTTGAGCCCCTCAGAGGAAAGAGGCTTATTTAAGTGCAAAAGAAGTCCTCTTCTAGAAAAAAAAAAAAAGCATGTGTGATTTTCATAAGGTTTGAACAGCTTTACTTCCCCTGCCATTAATTCTGATAACTTAACCATATTTGATCTTTTTCTTGTTTTTTCAGTTTTATAATAGAACGATAATAAAAATACAGTACTTTCAATTTCAGTAGCTCTTTCCATCAGAGAATATCTAAACACTTTACGAATTTCAATGTATTTAACTTCACATCCCCTTGGTGAGATAGACTTGATGAGCTATGCTATTTCCATTTTACAGATGAGGAAACTTAAGCACAGAGAAGTTAAGTGACTTACTAAAGGTCACATTAGACATGGGTGTCAGAGTCATCAAAATAGAGCTCAGGCTTCCTGATTCCAAGACCTTTGTCTTAAATGAATATGCACAACAACACAGCAGTGTCAGCTTGTGCCCACCATAGTGATATGCCTCCACTGTGGGAGAGGCCACCAAGAGCAAATCAATCCTGTGCACCATACCTCTGTTCACTTCTGACTTCAAAGCCATCAGTAGATCAGGAAATATCTACTGCAGAGACTGCGTCTTCATCCATGACTCACCAAAAAAGGGCTTTCCTCTGGAATATTACAGATAACCAAACTCAGGACGAGGTACAGGAGACCTGAGATAAAGCATTCACAACTGAGACAAAAGAAACTAGATTAGAATGATCCAAAGTCTGACAAATTTTAGAGACAGACAAAGAAGGTAAGGTAACATATGTTATTGAACCAGCTTCTGTTGTTGAAAGATACAAGCTTTCGAGCTACTTGGAGTTCTTCAGGTCTGGGGAAAGAAATCAGAGTGTCTGAGCTAAATGCAAGCTGGGACAGATAATGAAGCATAGGAGATGGGATGAAGTGGGCAATAACAGATTGTTATACAAAAGGGGCAGCCAGCTGTGTGTTACAGATTGGTTTCATGGTTCATTACAACAATGTCCCTGTAATGTCCATGATTTTTAGTGTTCAGCAGTATTATGAATTTAAGATCCTAGGCTTGTCTTTTAAAGTGTTGTCCCAGTCATCTCAGGATGTCTGCAAAGTGGGAAAAGACTGGACTGCCCTGTGTAGCGAGAGAGGGAGAGAGAGAGAGCAAAAACCTCTTAAGCATGTGTTCTTTGCCTTGTTTCTAGTTTTCTCCCCATCAGTATTTTCTAGGGTGCTATACATTAGTACCAAGGGAAGGCTAGCCATCCAATTGCAGCAGGTTTAAAAAAATAAATAAAAAGAGAACAGACCATGGAGAAGTTGTGTGGAAATGTAAAGTGTTCAATGTTTATCTTCCCTAAGATGTAAATATCATTTATAAAACTTGTTGGCCACAAGTTCAGAATTTAGCAAAGGACAGTGATGAACATCTTCAACACTGAACCACTAAATTAAATATGACATTAATGGGAAACATTTAATGCAGTTCAGCTCTGCTTTGATGGCCATTTTAATTGGATTGCAACTAAGCTGAACTGAAAAGCTGCTGACAATATCAGAAAACCACAGCTTGCAGTACAGCACCTTATAAGATGTTGCTGGATCTTAATTTGCAAGTATAAGTTTATGACTTGGGTCTCTTGGCATGCACCTCTTCCAGGAGTGTAATTTGATACAGAGGTTGGACAAATACATGAGGATTCTTTGTCAACCCTTTGCCTACAAGAGCTTTTTCTCCTCATGAGCTCATGTGGTGGAACTTCATGACTGATTTGGCTTCTGGTATTGTGTCTTGATTACAAGTCCGTAGGTAGTTGCTTTATTGATTTATGGGTGAGATATTTTGCATTGAGGGATGTGTGCAAACAAGAATCCTAAGCTTAATTTTGATAGGAAGCAGGTGTTCAGCATTTATTGTTGCACCTATACATTAAAGGACATGACAATTTAAGTGACTTCTTTAAAATTTGAACCTACACATTTTCCCAGTGGTGAACAACATAATTGTTTTGCACAAGTATTTCTATCACTAGGATAAAAAATACACCAGAAAAATATCACAGTGATAAGTAGCTCTCAAAATTATACTCCTTTCCACTGTGGTATGTTAGCATACCGAACTTCAACGTAACACATGTAGAAAAGTGGCTGGCTGAAGCCTTAGTAAAGGGGTTCCTTGAACTGCATGTGCCTTTAAGCTACAGTCCTTGTCAGGCCTATATGGAACCTCTGTCAGTTGGCTGAGTTGGCAATAGCTCAATGGCAGTGCTATGAGTTTCCAAACAATGCTCCTCTGAGCGCTCAGCCCCACAGCACTTCCTCTTACCCACCACCTGCATCCCAGGAACACCATCCATCCCCAAACAAACAAGATGTTAGGATGCATTAGGAAAAGGCTAGAAACTAATACTACAAATATTTGAGGGGCTTGTCTTCTCCTAGAATACTGTTTCTTGCACCTTAATTCAAAAAGAACACAGCAGAAATCATTATTGAAAATTTCTGTTTACTGAATTTTTCAGTAACTGAAAAAGTTCAGTCATGATTTGGAACACAATTTCAATAAAAACGTCCTGCTAACTTTCACAAAAGGGAAAATGTATCCATTTTTTAACCCTGCAAATTGGACACCACTTCAAAATTTTCTTCAAAACTGTTTCTGTATTTTGACCAGCTCTAACTTGGAAATTTCCCTTATGGAAGAGACACGATTTAAAGTACACAAAATAATGAATGAAATAGAGAGGGAAGAGAGGGCTTCTGGTCATGCAGTCAAATAAAACAAGAACAAAGGGGCACATCATCAAATTGAAAGGCAGCAAATTAAAAGTAGTGAAAGGAAGTATTTTTCCACATGTTGCATATAAGTCATGGAATTCATTGCCAGAAGATATCATTGAGGCCAAGAGCTTATCAGGATTCAAAAAAGGATTGAATTTTCATATAGATGACAAAAATATCCAGTTATAACCATAAGGATTTAATTTTAAAGAAACCAATAAAAACATCAAGAGCATTGTAAAGGATATAAAACCTAATGTGTCTGGACATAAATCAACCTATACTGTAGGAGGTTGGGAAGCAGGGGGATGACTAGGAAAAAATTATCCCTATAGGTAGATTACTCCAAAGCTGTCTATTGAGGGTTTCTCTCTCAAAGCTGCTGGTGTTGGCCACCAGAGAGAGTATACTGGGCTATATGACTCACTGCTCTGAGCCAATATGGCAATTCCCATTGTTCAGAGAAAACACCATTCCCCCATCCTCTCCGTTACAGGTTGGCTTATGCCCTGAAGCATGAGATTTTATATCCTTTGCTGAAGTCTTGATGTTTTTGTGTTTTTAAATATTTCTGACTGTAACTGGATATTTTTGTTTCCAGGAGGTCCACCCCATAGCAATCAGCAGCTCCTCCTCCTCTTATGAAACTTCACCCACAGCCTGCTATCCAGACTCCCACTCATGCCCTGCCTACAGCAGTTCTTCTCTTTCCTGCAGAACCCACATATGCCAAATGCCTGAGCATCCCCTCCCCCAGGACCCTTTCTGTATCTCTTTCTTGCACAGTCCTCTGCCCCCTTCCACACCTTCCTGCCCCTTCTCAATCCTTGCCCTATGCCTCCCACACACACTTCCCCATAGGATCCCCTCCACCCTCTGCTTTTCCTCTCTCTCCTCACTTCCTCTCCCCCCTCACCCATGAGAGAGCATTAGCGCACATACGTTTGTGTAATAGAGAGATGAGGGAGCGAGAGCAAGTATATGTGAGTGCATGAGAGAATATATGTATATGAGGAAGAGGGTGTTTGATAGGTACAGTGAGCATTATTGTCAGATGATTCAGAGGTTGAAATGCCTTAAGTTAGTCTAAAATGAAGTAATTTGTATCTGACATTTCAAATTTCCCTAGAGAAAACACTCATTCTCCATTTATATTTTTTGCTGTTTCCCCATAGCTCTCCAAAGCCTCCCCCTTCTGTTTCACTGGCTACAGGCCGTGGGTGCATGAATACCAGCAGAGCAGTAGAAAATATTATTTATTTAGTTATAACATTAATTTTTGTTAACTTGTAGGCCTCCTTTGAGAGCTACACCTTGTCCTGAGGGGACAGCTGTCAGGAACAAACAAGAACAGCAGCAGCGGTGCATAAATTCTTAAATTATTTAGAATAAGGTTTGGAATAATATGTCAGTTTCTTTTTTTCCAAAAAAAAGAGAGAGAACAGAATGCAAAGCTCATGTTAGCTCATTTCAGATTCCTTCAGAGCGAGGGGTCGGCTATTTCAGCTGAAACTCTGTCACATTTTCATTTCATTTCCTCAGTTTAAGTAACAGTCTTTACATGTAAGCGGAATTTAAGATTGGTGTCTGAAAGAAATATTTTTGCTCTTTGTACATTTTTCTTTTTCTATTTATATTTGTGATTTTCTTCCTTTCCACGTTGGTGAGAGAACGCTGTTGCCCACTGTTCAAGGTAACTGTATCTGTATTACCCCTCCATGGTTCACCAAGGGCACCCACCTTTAGGTTTCTAGCTCTCAGCCATCACCTCTTTTGGGAAGAGACCCACATCTCTGTCCCCCCGACCAGCGTTTTTCAAGGTTGCACAGTTCCCTGCCTTACACTCTGATATTCTTAGTAAGCCAGACTGCCCAAACAGGTCAACATCTACAGTTTGCTTTCTCTCCAAAGACTATGAACAGTGTAAATGCCTGCAGTTACAAGTTACCGCACAGCCTCTGATACTCAAGCACATTTATTCTTAAAATGAAAGGATTACATGAGAAAACTATTAAAAACGGTAAAAGAACCTACATGCAGGCTCAAAGATTCCCTCAGTCTTATGGAACCCTAGTGGGTCAAGTCCTTCCAGCCTTTCTGCAAGGATTGGGGGCCCCCTTTGGACATGAGGCCTTTCTGATCCAGCAAACGAAAAGGAAGGCCCGGAACCATTTTAAACAGAAACTATTTATCCAGAAGTCCTCTCTTTACCTGTTGGTCCCTGGGCAGTATATGTGAGCCTCCCCAGAAGGTGTTACCTCTTTTGAGAGGGGAGCAGGGGGAGGAGGGGAGGGGAAAACAACCTGGTTAATTTGCCTTAATCACCACCAACTGCTTTTAGTTCCTGAAGGAGCTGTGGTTGCCATCCCCCATGGAGTAGAACACAATCATATATAAACCAGTCATTTAAGCTAAATAATCCCAAAGATACTGCACTGGGTTGCAATATCTGTCACATCTCCTCCCTGGAGAGATTATGTACAAACATGGCCCACAATAATACATAAACTTTATGCAACAATTGAAGAAAATAGCCATGTGTGTCACAAATGCCATGATTTGGGGTAGGAGGTAATGGGAATAGTAGAGTTTACTGAAAGGTGGAAGAGAGCGGATTGTGTTGGTGAACCACAGGGACAGCAGACTTTATTAGAGCCTGGATAGGTGTTGAAGACAAAGCAGGGAGCTTATACTGGGTCCAGAGGAGGATGTTATATGAGAACATAAGCAAGAGCAGAGTTCACTGGCCTGTAGGAAGGGAAGAGTGGCTAGGGGTTCACATAATTGGAATGGAGACTTAATGGGACCAATGGAGGCAGATGTTATTGGAACCTGAGGAAGCATCAGTGGTGTGCAGTCTATGTATGCAAGTCATGCATTGTATTTGACTGGCTCTCTATTGTCCAAATGTCAGATAATGGAACAAATCTGGCTAACAGGATAATTCTGTCTGGCAATTATGGAGGATGCGAAATGGTGTCCTCTGCAACATGTGACCACATACCTTATGGAGCATGCTATAATGGACTACCTAAGCCTTACAAGTGAGTTTTATGCCTTACTAAAACTGTCATGGCATGCCACTGAGAAACATGTTTGTGAAAAGGGAATAGAAGTTCTTCATGCTAAAACTGTTGTGTCTTGGGAGCGATTTCTGGAAACATTTTCAGCAAATAAACCCTGTCAGTGCTATTGGCACTAGTCAGAGTTTAGCAGGCTTTCATCTTTACAAATATTATAATTTACCTAAATTAAAAAAGAAAAAAAAAGGACACTGTTACTGACATAAATGGTAAGGTGTAGTCTAAATTACAGTCTGATGAAGTTTAATGCATAAATCTAGCAGCACAATGAGCTGGCAGTAGTTTTGGATTAACACTTGCTTAAAACATTTAGCGTAATTAGGTCAGTTTGGGGCATTTACAATAAATTAGGAAAAGTATGTCTGTCACAAAATATTATCTAATTGCATAAGTAAGAACTTCTGGCAGGAACTAAATATCTTTGGTGTAATCAATGCATATTCTATATAATTTGGGCATATTTTAGGAGGGTTATTTTGTCACCATGACATAATGAGGGCAAGCTATAAAAGCTCTACACTAGTAATGTGTATTTGCTGTAAATCCTATATAAAATATGAGTAAATCATAGGCTTTCCAGTAATTGTGGTGAATTATGAGCATTTCAAATCTGGGAAATGCAATATTTTACAGTATCATTCAAATGATGTCTTTAAATGATTTCCTTGAGAATGGATACTATTGATTGAATAGATTGCATGCATAAAAGTAAATTACAAATACACTTATTTATGTTTGCATGTACACACACACACTTAAATACGTTAATGAAGTTGTATGTAAAACTCAAAGGACAGGATATATAGCCATTATGTGTGCAGGTAATACCAGCACTGACTGCAGACCACTTCCAATATGCTTATACAATTTCTGCTGGAGGCCAGTGTCTAACATAATTGATAGCATGTGCATTGGGAGGTTTAGCTGGAGAGACAGACTACTAGATGGATGGCTGTCTTTGGCTATCACACCTACAGATTATTAGATAATTAATTTTCCAATAGGCCTGACAAAAAAGCATTTGTTTGCTTGAGGAGTTTTTAAAATGAATCCACTGGAGATCTCTTCAAGCTGCTTCTGCTTCTTCTTTGATATAAGCCTTCTGTGATACAAGTAATGTCCTTCATTTATACAGTAGAACATTAGGCATATGAAAGGACTGACAGCATAGCAGCTGAAGAACTATAGCCCTACTCGTCCATTTCCTTCATTTGCCCTTTATTCTCTCCCTCGCCCCACATTCCTGCTGGGTGTCACGCTCTGAAAACCAGCATCATAATGTGAAACTTGTTTTCACTAACAGTATTCCTCCTGACAAAGCCAATGAGAAAGAAGATGACAAAGCATTCTACTGGATCAATGCTGGCTGAGCGGGGAACCAGTATATTCTGGCTTTGTCAAACGAGTTTGACCATGTGGGGCCCAGAGTGGTGGTGTTAGGCCACTCTTCCTGATTCTCCACTTGTTTAGCATTTTACCCTGATGGTTGTCTATTCTTCTGCATGCAATTGCCAGTAAAGGGAACAAAATAAATTAAACACAGTGGTTATGGACTAAGCTATGCCACCGCTTGCTCCTAGAATAAGGCTAACAGAAGATTCTGCATATGCCATGTATGTACATAGGGTAAAAAGCAACACAGCCACTTTGCACTTCTATAGCACTTTCCTTCAAAGGTCTCACGGCATTCTGCAGGTATTAATTAATTAAGCCTCATAATACTCCTAAAGAGGAAGGTATTTTTATCCCCATATTACAAATGGGGAACCTAAGACACACAGAGAGATCGTGCCCAGGGTCACAAACTGAGTCACTGACAGGGTTGGAAACAGATCTTAACAGCATGACTCAAGTCCGCTTAGCTAAATACTAGAAGCAATGCCTCCCAAGGAAAAGAACAAGAGTGTTTACATGGCCATTGTGTTTTCAATTTTCCACTGCTTTCCTATTTAAACTGTGCTATGGCAATGTACAAAATGCAGAGGATAGTGAGGATAGAAGCACTTTATGAGACTGTGAAAGTGTTTCTGGAGCAATCATTTACTCCCTTTCTGTGAGCGGGAAAGATTAAAAAAAAATGAAAAAAACAAATAGACAAACCCAGTACTGTTATACCCAATAGAAGACAGTGAAAACCGGGAAGTGCTATTATCAGTCTCAGCCTCAGAACTTCCCTTTTAATTGTCCAACATCTGACCCAGGAAAACGAGAATGATACACATCATTTTGGCCATGACAAATCTACTTTGGTTTTTACAGATAATTAGGCCCAGTCTACACTTACCTTGGCGATTTGGCGGCAGTTGACAGGAGATATGCAAATGACGTAAATCACTTGCGTATCTCCCGTCGACTTTGCAGTGTCTCCTCTGCACGGCGTCCATACTGCGCTGCGTCGAAGGGAACAGCGCTCCTTTTGATGCAGTGCTACTCCGCTTACGGGGGTGGTTTTCCTGCGTCGCTTCCTGGATCGACTGAGTGCATCTACAGACCGCTCAGTCGATCCAGAGCAATTGATGTGATGGTGGCGAATTTGCCACCCTCAGTGTAGACCCAGCCTTAGATAAAGCTGATCAAATTGTTTTGAATAAATTTTGTTTTTTGAAAAAGTTCATGAAAAAATATTTTCAAAATGATCCAATTTAAAAAATGTAGCCTTTTAAAATAAGGTTTAAGTTTTGGATTTTTCATTTCATCAGCTTTCTTTCCTCCCCTTTTTAACTCCTCTGGCACCCACCCCTTTTCCAGTTGAGACATGGAAACAGGGAGGAAAAAAATGATGAGGGAAGGGGAGAAGGAAGAAAAATGGAGGGAGCAGATACTGAAACATTAAAAAGATGAAAAAAATTGGAAATGAAAATACGGCAAGAATAATACATATACAGTACGATTCTCATTTTTTCCACACAATCTTCCCGTGAGAAGGCAGATGTCAGTAGAACAGTAGTGCACTGAAAACTCCTGCTACATCCAATCCACTAATGGAGTACTGACAGCCATAACAGCTTGAAGATTTCTCCCTTAATTTCAAACATAGATCCAGATCTGCAGACACTTAAAATGTACATGCTATAGAGTAGTTCACTGAATTAAATGGGACTACCCACTGTGCTTACTCACCATGCATAAAGTTACATATGTGCACGTGTCTTTGCAGGATCAAAGCCTTACATTTTAAAGTGAGATCGCCGACAGAAAAGTTTCTGTGAAAATGGCATCATTGGTCTCAACAGCACAGTTCCTGTTTCTATTCCAAGCCATATTTACTCTGCCACAAAAATAAGTTTAAACTACTTTTACCTCTGAGCACTGCTGAGCTACCACAATGCTAGGAAAAGAAGCAGGACTGTGTTCTAGTTTGTGCATCATCATCGGAATTGTTAACTAAATTCCTACTGCAAAATCCTTACTCCCAGTGATGGTGCACAAGTCAGAAAGGGAACAGCTGGACTCAACTTCCAGAGTTAGGTTGCAGCACTGATGAAACAAACTCATTTTAACTTGAAAAGTGAGAAAATTTTATCTAAAGTCATTAAAACATAATTTACATAGAATCCTCATATACTTTTTTATATATATAATACAACTACAGCTTAAGTATTAACTAGCTGTTACTCATTTGTTATATTCCTTTCAGTAATGATGATCTCACGTGCTACATTAGGTGCACCTATACTGGAACTTTTGTTCAATGCCATCGCACAAACAGACTGACCAAGTATCATAAGTGACAATTAATAAAAATTATCTCCAAACTGTATTAATCTGAAGTAGTGCTGTAATTCTCATCTGAATATCTTGTTTGCATAGTGCAGTCTCAATTCAGAATTAGTTCATAATACTGAAGAAACTCAAGAAGCTGCTGTGATGAATTTGGAGTTGCTCTGTATTAATTTATTACTAGTTTATTTGAATATTTAAATATATTGGCTTAGTAGACAAGCAGGGGAAAAAAAGAATGGCTCTGTATCAGCCACCCCTCTTTGGTAAACAATTAAGTGTTGTTAAGAGACAAAGCTAGGACAGGAAAAGGGTAGGAAATCAGAAGAACTGTGGCAGGTTAAAAAAGGAACATTCTTTCAAGAAAGAGAGCTAGTTGTTCAGGGGAACGAGATTGAGACACAAGACCCCAATTGGGAGATGGGGGGCAGAGGGGTTTATGAAGAAGTTAGGCATGTTTAGATTATCATCAGGGAATGAGAAGCCTTTTGGTAAGACAGAAGTGTGTAGACTGTTGGTTGTTTTAAAAACCTTTTTCTCTAAATGTTTTGCTCCAATTGCAAATAAATGATATTTTGTTGTAAGAAGGCTGTATAATCACTGAATACCACTAGTCAGAGATTCCCAAAGGGAAGAACTGCAGATGTCTGAACTCAGTTGGACCATCTGGGTAAGCAGAGTTAATAACACAAGAACTGTAAAGGCCCAGTCTAAGACTGGGGAAATTGTGGAATTTCGCTCCACAATCAGTAAAGGTACAAGGCCTGACGCTTGAGAGGGTGAACTCAAAGAGACCACAAAGGCGGGCAGAGGTATAGATAGACCTGTGGATAGAGGTACATGACAGCTGTATCTGGGATTTTCACCTTGTGATCTTGATTATATGCTGCAGATATATTGAACCTGAAGACAAATAAAAGGTAAATGATAACTGCAAAACCAAGAATTTTACACTAAGTCTAGAGACAGCAAAACAAGTTATTTTCAAAAGTGTCCAGGGGAACAATAAAGGCTTGATAGGAATTGTAGCTCATTAAGACCTAAAAGTTTAAGATGGAGATTCCCAAAGCCAAAAGACACTGCCATTTTGAAATTTCCCTTGACTATAATCTCATCTTACTTGTTATAAAATCGAGAAGCTTATCATTAACAGCAAGCAGGTAGAAGAGAATCCTCATGTACACTACAGTGCAAGCAGGAGTTAATTAGAAAAGGAAAAGGTGACGATACAAAGCTGTCCATATGAAAATCCACAGCTCTGCCTCTGCAAATAAGGGCTTTAGAAATATCACAGTTTGAAGTATCAGCTGAGAAGTACATTTTTACTTTTTAATTGCTGCAAAAGCTGTGGTTAGAGGGACTAAAAATGGGATGAGTGACAAGTATGACCAGCAGATGTTCTGGAGCTTTGCAGGATAGGAAGAAAATTAAGATTTAGAATAACTGAGCAACCATCTATCACTGTGTCATCTGTCACAAAGGGACTCCACCACAGCCTTCACCTTCACTCAGGGAGTGAGTTCCATTGCAACCACTTGTGTGGGACAATTTACTTTTATTTTATTTTTTTAAATCATTCCTTCATTCCCGTGGCTCTGAGTGGCAAATTGGGGAGGGGGGAGGAGAGGGAAGTGTCCCAGGGAAAGCTGAGATCATGAGGAAACTGAGGTTAGAATGAAAAACTAACCACAATGAAATAAGCTGCAGAAGAGTAATGAGAATGAGATCACAGTAAAATTCTTTTGCAAGATATGCCAATAGAAAGCAGTCACTGTCCCTTATCCTAAACAGTTCCCAGGAGAGAGAAGTACCCTGTGGGTGTGGAACAACATCAGTTTGGGTACATAACCCTTTCAACTATAGTACAGTATAAACCATTCTTCCCTCAATGCACCCTCTCTCTTGCCCCTAACTCCCGGGAAAAGGAGGATATAATGGATGATCTAGCTCTAAAGAGAAGGTGTGCGGATTCCTTTCCCTCAGAAACATACCATAATGAAAGCTAAGATATGAGTGCAGGAGGCCAAGTCTAACAAAGGGATTTTAGATAAATAGAAATGTAAGACGAAATATTACGGAGGTTGCTGTGAACTAGAATCCTTGAAATCTGCTTAGTCACCTTGATTTCTCTATTAACTAATAGAACATAACATCAGGTAGCTGAGAGTGTACAGATAACCTTAAGACGCCTACGGTGAGAGTCTCCTCTCACACAGTTACACTAGTGTGACTCCATCAATGTCAATTGGCTTACCCCTGATTTATTCTCTTATCTGCTGTGGTAAGAGAACCAGGCCCAACTTTTTACAACTGCTCTCGGCTGTGGTTGACCAGTACAGCTGGTTGCTTTGTGTCCCCTCCCTTCCTGTGTGCAGCTGAGAACCTGGGCCACAAAGTAATATTTCCATCCGTGATCATTTTGGTCTGCTGTATTTAGCAATATTTTTCATGTTCCCTTATTCTTAAGGGAAATGGAGAAGCCTGTGCCTACCTATTCTTCCATCTTAGCTGCCGGTTTACAGCATAATACTCAGAAACATCTCTATTTACACTGGGCAGGGAAACTGATAATGCAGCTACTGCTAGAATCAGGATTTAAAACTAAGTACAGACAGGGCCAGCTTTGCTATCCTCTTTTCCATCTCCCTACCTGCTTTTCTGCCCCTTTCTATTCCCTGTCCCAAAGAGACTTAGGGGTTTGTAGGCTCAGCATCATCACTAGTAAATGGGCAAGGAGGTTAAGTAAGAAGAGGTAAGAAACATTAACTGTGCCATTCAAAAAATAGCTTGCTGTGTCACCCTGCTCTCCAAAGTGTTTCTGAGATGATGGCCTTAGCTTTAATAATCCACTAAACTGCTTTTAATATCAAGACGTATGGTGATAATTGGAGGGGGGAGGTCAGAGAAGAGCGATGAAAAGCAGTAAAGGGTAAGAAAACATGCCTTATAGTGATTGAGCTCAGACACTATCTATTTACCTTAACAACGAGAAGGCTAAAGGGTAACTTGATTACCATCTATATGTGTCTCCAGAGGAAATAAATATTTAATAGTGGATTCTTCAACATAACAAAGAAAGTAGTAACATGATCCAATGGCTGGAAGGTGAAGCTAGACAAATTCAGACTGAAAATAAGGTGTACATTTTTGAGTGAGAGTAATTAATCATTGGAATAATTTACCAAGGGTCATGGTGGATTCTCCATCACTGATGATTTTAAAATTATTGGATCAGATATGCTCTGGGAATTATTTAGGGGAAGTTCTATGGCCTGTGTCATACAAGAGGTTAGACTAGATGATCACAATGGTCATTTCTGGCCTTGGAGTCTATGGAAAAAATATTGAAACTTGTAAACTTTAAAAGGGACATTTGCAGACTTCTTTAGTAAAATAGTTAAATCATTAAAATAGCTTTTCTTTATCTCTTCTTTTAATGTGTGTCTTTGTCCCTCCGTTCTTCTTCACTTATCCTGCTCTTCACTGTCCTCTCTGATAGTTCAGCTTAAGATTCTCATCAAACAATTGCTTGGCATGGTGGTAAGCATTAAGAACCAACTCCAGAACAAACACAGGCAAACAAATTGAAACAAGATCATTGGAGGGCAAGAGAAATGATAAAAGGTTTGAACAGTGAGAGCTTTCGAAAAAGATTTAGAGAACTTGATATGTTCAGTCTGGAGAAAAGATGACAGAGTAAACACAATGTTGATAAATATCTATAGGTCTGTTACAAAGAGAACAGGAATCAATTATTTTGCAAAGCCAGTGAGATCAGAACTGAGGTTGCCAGTTAAGCTGCTGCAGAGAAAAGTGAAGATTAAATATTAGTACCTAAATAAAAGAAAATCAGAAGTGAACTTCACTAATGTCCAGAACCAATAAATCACCAATCAGAACCATCAATTTGTTACATGAACTCCATTTCAGGAAAGTGGGGGTCACTATTAGGAGGGTCATTTAAACTTAGAGTGAATAGAGCTTTATGGAATTTATTGTAGAGAAGAATCCTGCATTGGCATGGGGTTGGACTTTTCAACATCCTCTTCTGGGTACCTAATTATATTCCCAGTGGAATATATAAAAATCCTATTAAGTTCAGTGAAAGTTATTCTATCCTGCACAGGGAAAACAGTGTCCCAAGATGGAGTTGGGGGGAGAGAAAGAAACTGTAATTAATAAAAACACCAATACAGCACAGGAAGAATGGTGAGCTGCGTTGCATCAGCCACAAATTAAATCATAAGCATACTAGGAACCATTTAAATGGATTTCAGATATTTGTAAGTCTCTTTTCTTCTATCTCTGAAGCAGTTTTTAGAAAGCAGCAATTTTAAAAGGTTAGAAGAAACTGTTCACTGATGTTCCAAACTCTGATGAGCAGCTTACAGATGCTTTTATTTAGAGTAATACACCTTAACTAAATATGGATTTGGAAATCTTATATTGCTTGCAATACCTGGAAAACATCATCAAACTTGCTGGTTCTCTATGCATTTCAGTCAATGAAAAAGGAATAAAACCCCAAGACTGACAAGTAATCAAACACAACCCGTCTGTTCTTCCACTGATGATCAGGAGAACCCCAGGGCCTCATCTCCATACGTCAACAAGTGAATGCTAATTCCTTTTTATTTTAATGCTATAGTTGTGAATTACCCATAGATTGAGGCTTATAGAGAGAATTAAATTTTAAAGGATTTAATATTCACTGTGCTCTAGATTTATTTCCATATCCCCGATATATATATGATATTTCAGGCAGAAAAATAGTTATTAATGGGACATGGGAGGGTCTTTTTTCTCTCATCAACAGCAGTGTGACTTCCTTGCTCTTTAATGACAGAACAGACATAATTGTTTGATTACTTGTCAGCCTTGGGATGTTTGTCCCTTTTTTTGTTATTTGAAACAAGTGAACTATTGGAGGGGAGGGGAGGTTATTAGTGTAGTTCACCAAGGATCAATCTTGAGACTGATCTTATTTAGTATTTTTATTAATGACCCAGACACAAAAGTAGGAAAGTGCTAATGAAGTTTGGTGATGATACAAAGTTGGGAAGCATTGTCAATACAAGGGAGGAACGAAGTATTCTAAAGGAAGAGCTGGATGACCTTCAAGTCAGGAGTGACAGCAATGGAATGAAATTCAATAGCAGAAAGTACAAGGTCATGTACTTAGGGTCTAATTATAAGAATTTCTGCTACAAGCTAGAGTCTCATCAATTGGAAGTGACAGAGGAGGAGAGAGAGCAGGGTGTGTTGGTCAATGACAGGGTGACTACGAGCCATCAATGAATGTGGCTGTGAAAAAGACAAATGCGAATCTAGAATGTATCAGGCAAGGTATTTCCAATAAAGATAGAGAAGCTTTTTTAATGTCATTGTATAAGGTACTGGTTAGACCTCATTTGGAATGGCGTTCAATTCTGATCTCCCATGTTCAATAAAGATTAATTTGAACTGGAACAGGTGCAGAGAAGAGCTACTAGAATGATCAGGGAAATGGAGAGCATATCATATGAAAGGAGACAGGAAGAGCTTGGCTTGATTAGTCTACCAAAAAGATGGCTGAGGGGGGATATGATTGTGCTCTATAAATATACAACAGAGGCAAATACCAGGGAGAATGAGAAGTTATTTAACGAAAAGGACAATGTTGGCCCAAGAACAACTGGG
This sequence comes from Mesoclemmys tuberculata, assembly GCA_007922155.1. Lineage (NCBI taxonomy): Eukaryota > Metazoa > Chordata > Testudines > Chelidae > Mesoclemmys > Mesoclemmys tuberculata. Next base: position 30,117,387 of record ML675604.1, on the reverse strand, counting down.
TATAAGCTGACCATGAACAAATTCAGGCTGGAAATTAGAAGGCTTCTAACTATCAGAAGAGTGAGGTTCTGAAACAGCCTCCTAATAGGCATAGTGGGTGGAAACAACTAATTTTAAGAGAGTTGGGTAAATTTATGAGTGTGATTATATGACAAGGTTGCTTGTGATGGTATGGGCCCACTTCTGGTTTAGGTTTTGTGTTTTTAAAAGCTCATGCGTCAGCTTTTCAGCCAGTCACCTTCAGGGGTCAGAAAAGGTTGTGCCCTTACTCCCCCATATATCCTGGGTGGGGAAAGGGTTGGTCTTCTTCTCCTGAAGCATCAGAAATGGCCATGGCTGGAGATGGAACATTAGACAGGGAGTGGGCCAGGGCTTTTAGGTGGCACTGAGCATTCTCTCTCAAGTGCTTGTTCACATGCTTAAGGTCTATAATTGCCATATGTGAGTTTGGGAAGGAATTTTCCTTCAGGGCACATTGGCAGTGAGTCTCTTGTGGGCTGTAATATATTACTGAAAACCCAACAATTGAAATTAGACTATGGGTGGAGTTGGTGGCCAGTGATATACAGGAAGTCAGACTAAATTATGTGATGGTCCCTTAAGGCCTTAAATTCTATGACTCTAAAATGTATAGAGAACTAGTCCATTTTTCATTTTCCTTTTTCTGGTGCAGATATTGATGTTGTTGAAGAATTAGTAATGGGATTTAAAATAACCCTTTCATTTCTACTTCACCAATTCAAAATCCAAGCAGTTTGGCAGTGACAAAGTCACAAAGTTAACATTTGGTTACTCTATTGAATTACTGTCCACAGTGCCAAAAAACCCACCACCACCACCATCACCCTGTCAACAGAAGCCTTGTCTTTAGTAGGAATTTCATCTGTATTAGACAAGTGATATAAAACATGAGCTCTCTTATCCATGTTAGACTGAGAGTTTGACCACAATTTGTTAAAGTATATGTGGAACTTGGTAGACTATGCCCAAACCACCAGGATGTTTAACATGAGCTGAGCTGGTAGTCAGGGACAGCTGAAAATGATTCATATTGAAGGCATAGCCAGAGAAGTCAGTGGTCATGGAAACAGAACTATCCTCCCACAACTAGAGTGATGTCTGAAATTAGAGATATTTTCTAAAAAGTTCCCATTGTTGCTAATATCTATTCTGCTCCACAGGAATTAGCAAGACTGGGGACCATAATGTACAGCCACCAGTGTTTTTAAACTCCTAATGCTAAGTACTTGGAATGGAGGTGAGCTAATAACTGATTTTTCAGTTCAGAGAACCCAAAAAAGGTTCATTTGGAACCCAAACTGATTTTTTTTCAGTTTCTTACTGTAGCAAAACAAAATACAAAACAAAAGAAAACATCTGTTGCAGATCAAATGAAATGTTTCATTCAACTAGAAATGAAAATGAAATAACATTTTAAAACAGAATGAAAGATTTTGAAATGAAAAGTCAAACCGTTTCATTCCTCAATGGCCAAACAAACTGTGTGATCGCTTTCAAAACAAAATATTCCATTTTGGGGGTGGCTGAAACAATTTCCAAATTTGACATGAATTTATAAATAGTATTGATGACCCCCAAAATGCATTTTTTGACAAATTTACTATTTGCTGGGGGGGGGGAAGGGGAAATCATTCAGCTCTACTCTGAACAAGGTCACATGACAATTGCTAATTATGCCAGTAGTAGCTGGAAGCCCATCTACCCCAGGACTCCCCATATGGGAAATGCTGGTTGATCTGGGGCAGTATGTAAATCTTAAGAAAATTTCTCTTGTGTAGACCTGGCCTAGATGTAGAGATTTAGTTGGAAAGGAAAAGATTGCCTTGCTGTTGAAGAAATAATTGTGGATCAAGTTCTCTCAACATGAATAGAGAGAAATCAAATATCTCCTAGGGATCAATTCACAAAACCCCAGCCTAATCTCAACATGTAAATAAAAGTGACATTTTATTTTACATTATTAATACATCCAAATTATTTTTGACAGACCAGGAATTTTCGACAAGTGAAACATTCTTGACAGTTATTTTATACTTTATTCACATTGCCTGAAATCCACAACAGGCACCTCGAGTTCCTCTTTTCTTAAATGTTTTGATTTGGAAAAAAACACAAACAATTCTATCCCGATTAACACAAATACTCTACAAGCCCCTATAGCTGTGACAAATGTTTTAATGGGTTTAATTAATGGTTCGGCATCATTCTATCTATGCAACACAAAATCATTGATGCTTCTTGCATAAAAAACTATTGCCAGAGTAAATAGATGCGAATTGAACTTCATTGCCTGTTTACTCTTGGGAATATCTTCTTTTAAAAGTTACACACTAATGAGAAAAATTATACAGTGTTTTTTCCCCCCAAATTTTGCCTTACACAAAAAGCTCCTGTGAGGTTTTTATTACAATCCTGCATACAGAGAAACCCAATTGCTTAGCTAAAGTGGGAGGTAGCAAGTGGAATGGAAACTATGCATTGGAACTAGCTTACACAGACACATCATGAATAGTATCCCAAGGAGAGTAGTAAGGAAGAGCAAGTACTAATATTAGAAAAGGTAAGCCATTAAATACAGTAGTCTCATTTAGGGTCTGGTCCAAATTCCTTTGAAATCTAATGGGAGTCTTTCCATTTAATTCAATGGGCTGTGAACAAGCTATCAACCAGAAATGCCTCTTATCTCAGTCCCAGTTATGTCCCTTGATGTGCGTTGTTCTGTTTCTACCCAGTTATCTGGTGGAATGTGTGTGTCCACAAAAGAGACAGGACTCCCTAGAGTTATACAATATGCCAGTTTTAACCGGATGGGATGTTTTTAGTTTGCTTTCTCCATGTGCATTTAGAGCTGGTAAAGGTGCCAGCTGGGGACCAGCGAAGGCTGATGTTCACTTCTCACAGCACAGATATCACCAAGGCAACCACACTTAAGGTTCCTCACTTTGTCTTACCAATGCAGTATAAAACTAGACTGCTTGGAGCACCTCTAGGGGTGAGTGGGTATTTCACTGTTAATAACCTTTCAGTCTTTAGGGCCTCTATAGCTGCTGATCAGGATGTCAAGTGGTAGAAGTTGTGATGCTGGTATTTGTGACAGATGCCTGTCCAGTAGGAGGCACTAAACTGAGCTACACAATACTTCCCATGTCATAGATGATAATGAATTTCACTCAGTGATATATTGGACTGAATTTGAACCAGTGACTTCAAAGCAAAAGGCTGATGGCCCCATTCTCAGTTCCCAGAACCATCGAGTCTGACTTAATGCTCATGTTATTGTCATAGTCCACTTACATGGAATCATCTGGCTTTTATCTTCCTCCTTTTCCTGATTATGCTCTAATCCCTTTAAACCATAGGCTTTTGGAGACATTAGGACTCAAGATGGTAACTCAGAAGCTGAGCCCACCTTTGCATATTATTTATTATATGTATCACAGTAGTGGCCAGAAACCTCAATCTTGGACCAGGGACCCATTGTGCTAGGCACTGTACAAATAATAGAATCATAAAAGTGTAAGACTGGAAAGGATCTCGGTCATCTAGACCAATCCCCTGCACTCAAGGCAGGAATACATAATAACGAGACCATTCCTGACAGCTGTTTGTCTAACCTGTTCTTAAAAACCTCCGATGGGGGAGATTCCGCAACCTCCCTAGGTAATTTATTCCAGTGCTTAACTAAATGCAGAACAAAAACACAGTCTCTGCCTCAAAAAGTTTACCATCTAAGTAATCTGCTTCCAGGCATTAATATGTAATCACGAAAGGGTATAAGACAATACTATAGAGCACAGTAATATCAAAAGAGAGAGGCTGCAGAAACTAGGTGTGGGTATGCTGAATGGAAACTGGGGATGGCCCAGCAAGAACATAATGAGACAGCTGATGAGCGACAGAACAGCAAGATGTGCCGCTGTTCACAATAGGCGAAATTCATCCAGGAGCAGGAGGCTAACTCAAGCCCTGACAGAGTTACATAGTGAAAAATGGACAGCGATAGACTAAGGGGAGCATAGACCACAGTAAAAGGGACTGGGGAGACACATGTTAACTTGGATGGGCTAAATGGACCCAGAGAGTCAAAGATATTAATATGACCTTGTCACAGTGCAACACGCAACAGCTAAACATGGCTCAAGGTTTTGAGCACAGAGATTTCGACCTGGTTAGTTCCAAGGCACAAACTCAAATATTAATGCTAAAGTTTGAAAATGTATTGACTAGGATATACAAAACAAAACTAAGCATTTTTAAACTGAGTGGTCCTGCAAAACAAAATCAAAACTGATCAAATCCCTTTTTTCAGAAAAAGGATATCAGTTAGCTCTCTTATTCCATCAAGCAATCCTTTTTAAGAGGGGAAGAAAGGAAGGTTAACCCTGTTGAATTTTGAGTTGATTGCTGTGAAAATGGTTTAGTTTTTCTGCTCTTTAAACAAAACAGACAGATGCAACAGGGAAAAGAGATATGACACTGAGGAGTTGGGGGATGTTGATGTTCTCAGGATACAGGGATACAGGATACAGATGGATACTGTGAGCTGGAAAGTCGGTGATGACAGCTGTTGCTTTGGATCCTGGCTTAATTTCCCAGTGTGGGAGGCCACCTGGCTGATCTGGTCAGGTCCTTATCTTTCATTGGTCCTACTCAGGCTGAGCAGAGCTGAATGGGCAGCCTCAGTCCTTGGCTTGATGCTGTGGGCTGCAGCTGGTCCCAGGATAAGATGAGAAGCAGAGAGAAAGAGAATGAACACAGGAGAAAAATAGTGGGGACAAAAAGGAACACATGAGAGAAGGGAAAATGCTCCCAGATCTCACATGTATCCAGCTGGGGTCCTCACTGGTTTTTTTAATGTTTTTTTCAGGCATTGTCACCAGTGCTGACTAGGACATCCCAATAATTGAGGTTCACCAGTGATGAAAAGTTCTGGAGTGAAACAGAGCCCCGTTGGCCACTTTGGTCCCAAAGTTTCTGTCTTTAAAAACTTCAAGGAGGGGTGATGAGTGGAATAGGACATTCCCACATTTATTTTGTTCACTGATTAGGCTTAACTTACAATACACCAGTTTTGGCCCACTGGCTGCTGATCCTCTTCTCTTCTAGTTTATCAGTCATGATCCTAACACAGTGCTTGGGTCCCATCAATAATCCTTTTTATTTGGACTAATTCAGCCTGTCTCCTCCTTGTACCCTTTTTATCAGCATTCATTGTTACCAGTTATTGTGACATTTTATGAACTTGCACCTACTTTCCAACAACTGGGCTTATAATTGGAGTAGACCTGCTAAGCACTGATTATTCACTCTAAGAAAGGTGTGAAGAGGTTGGGTAAGCAAGGTTTTTGCTTCCACACAGAGAAGTGTTAGGAAAGTTTGGTGTGTAACGTAGACATGGTGCTTATGGTCTGGGTACTACGAGCCTGCAGGCAGCAGAGGCAGTTGTTATTGTGCAGCAGCTGGTAGAGCATGTAATAGGAGAGAGATACACTGTTGGTTGGTTGATTGCCTTTATCTAAAATAAAAGCAATTCAGACTGAAACTATGATTGCTCTCTTTTAATTGAAAAAACTAACCAGAAGAAAAGAGGATGAGAGAAGAGAGTGGTGGCCACTGGAATTCACGAAGCACTGCTGCTGGAAACAGATTCTTATTCAGGCAGAGAAGAGAATATTGCTGAAAACTATTCTGGGTGAAGCACCCAATGCAGTAGGGACTGTTGCAATCTGGAGGAGATGGTAAAATGAGTCTCAGTTGGGGCCACCCCTCCAGTGAGCAACCCTATACCCAGAACTGTAGATAGGTGACAGCCCCCACACATTCTGGGGGCACTAGGACTAATGTGGTCTTAAAGGAAAAACTACAGAGGAAACAGCCAGAGACTCCAGCCAGCAGGAACATCCTCAGAAGCAGCCAAAGCAGGGACCTTTGGACATTCAGAAAACTTTCTACAGTTTTGACTGGATTTTCTCTGCCCTTTGCTGAGTGGCTGTTTGCTCCAACCCCCTCTCTCTCTCTCTCTCTCTCTTCACCTCAGCTTCACTCCACACTGGCCCCTCTTAACCACTTCTCCCCTGCCCACCAATGTCCCCTCTCCTTTTACTTTTCTTTCTTTTTAGCTTATCTACTAACTAAACCTCTTTCCCTTAAAAAAGGGGGAATTAATATGCAGTTAGTGCCATTACATTGTTCATTCTCTGTGTTATACTCCTTCCCTGTCTGTCTTGTCTATTTGGATTATGAACTCTTCAGGGCACGGACCACTGTTTATTTTGCCTAGCACTATGGTCTCCCAATCCTGGTTGGTCCTTAGGAACTACCATAATAAATATGATTAATCATAATTCACCAATACAAGCTCTACATACCACTGAAGCATTCCAAATAGGGCTTAATTGTTGCTTAGATCTTTCAATGGCCCTCTACCTAGGGTTGCATTTCACCCTCCCTGAGTAAAAATCTAACTAAAATCCTGTTGGGACAGATATGCTCAAAATATTTTCTTTGAGAAAGTTACAAAGACCTACACAGAAAAACCAGCATGGTCCAGAGCTTGGAAGGGATGTGTGGGACTGTGATTGAATGATAAACTTATTTATTGACACAAGTTTGTCACAATGAGAGAGGAAGTTTGAAGCCATTTATACAGATCTTTGTGCTGACCAGTCAATGGAAGTTTAACGCCAGAAGTATAACGGTAGAGAATACCTTGTTCAAGGGATCCGTAGAGAGAGAGGCAGATCCACATTTCCTATTCCAGGGAAGATTTTTCCTCTCCTCAGTTCATAAATAGGTGAAATCTTATAAAACCATGCATCAGAGAACCTCATTCAGCAATAGACAAACCTTGTCTCCAAAAGTTAAAAAGATAAATTCTATAAAAATTCAGGTGCCTGGGAATATAAAGGTTTTTTTCAACCCACACAGATTGAGGAGAGAGAGAAAGGAATCTCACTGACTCTGTTGTGGGAAATATTGAGGTGGTTTTGAGGAGGAGGAGGAGGAGGAGAATAGCACATGTAATGATGCCCCAAAGGAGCAATATACTGAGCATAAAGAACTGGAGTTACAAACCACAAAGTTAGAAAGGAGGTTTAAAGGTGGATGGTAAAGAAAGAGAAAACTACATTTAACTTGAAAATAAATGAATCAGTTATCAAGTAGCCAAACAGAGAAACAACTGAGAATGACAGAGCAAAAGATACTAAGAATACAGTAACATCAACTCAAAAGTGAGGATTCCAGTGGAGGAAAACAAAAAGCAGGCAGACAGGACTCTGATAAGAGGTAAAGGGGTAGTAGAAATCACACAAGTATTTAAAGCCTTCTATAGATGATTGTATAAAAGGAACCTAAAGTAAAGTATTGTATAGAGGATTGAATAAAGGAACCTAAAGACTTTCTAAAAGCTTCAGGACTCCCAAGCAAACAACCAAAAAAGCATTAGATCTACCATAGGGAATAAGACATGGAAACTGATTTAATTCCTTAAGAATAACAGAGAAGTGATAGAATGCAGACTTTTATATATAAAAGCTATTTTAAACTCTTTGAAGCTCTACAAAGTGAATTCAATATTATTTAGAAGGATTTCTCCTTATAAGTCTGACATTTCTGTGTACAGGTCTGACATTTTCTGACTACTGAAGGCTTGGGAACACAGTTAAATGAGGTAGAAAAAGTATTTGGAAAGCATTTCAGAACAAAATAACTTCTCAAGAGAAACACCAGCCAAGCACAATGCTGTGGGCGAAGAAAATTTAACAGAAGGGGAAATTTGAAGGTGTATTTGTGTGAAGAAATACTATAAAGGCTCCTAACAGCAGTTTCTTCATTGTTGCTAATTTTACAGGGTAATTGGACTTGTTATCCAATCCCTTGGTATCAGTCAGTGCAAACCCTCAGCATAAGCAGCTCAATGGCTAATTAATTTTACATTTTAATTTTATACACTGAATGCTATCATATGCATGATCATAAATATAGGTCAAATTCTGCCCTCAGATGTGCGCCCGCTGAAATCAATAAGAGCTGGATGCAGGCATATCAGATGGTATATTCTGGCCTCTAAATATAGGAGATAGTGAAACATTCTTTTCTAAATAAGGTTTAGTCTCTCTCAGACAGACATTGGAGTAGCTTCCATTGAAATGACTTTGAATCAGGATTTATTAGAAGGGGAATCTCAGGTGTCTACATTGCATTGCAAACCCAGATCTGTGGGACCCAGGGTTCTGGAGTTGGTGTTCCCAAGCCCACGCTTGAGCATCCATATTGCATTGTAAGCCTGGGTTTACTGTTGTTGGAGCTGGGTCTCACAGTCATGCTAACCCATGGATACTGCATTATACAAATCTTCTGACTTGGATCTGCAGCTTGACCTACGTCCATACTGCAAAATGACAGGGCTTGGGCTCAAGTCACAGTGGAATCCTGGGCCCTGATCCCCTCCCTAGGATTCTAGGACCCAGGTCCTGAGTGCTTGCTGACATGAGTCAGACTGATTTGAGCCCAAGCCTCCCTTCCACCCCCACACAAATCTGAGTCAGACCTCAGGTTTAGTGTGCAGTGTAGACATACCCACAGACTTTGATGGCTGTATACTGCCAGATTCAGCACCAGTCCAGGGTGCCAAACTTAAAATTGAGGGGGCCTCTCCTAATGTTAGTGAGATGTTTAATATTTGTGTCCTAATGCAACATAGCATGGAGCCTAAGCCACTTCATGCTTCCTGAGAACTCCACCCGGCTAATAATTCGAGTGCCTAGGGAAACCTACAGATCTCCCTCTGTATGTGGCCTTGACTAGGGTACATCATATGTTCTCACTCCTTTTCAACAAGTAAACTCCATTCAGTGCTCTCTAATGAACTTCACAACCATATACACATTGCTAATTGTTTTTCTCTGCCACACTCATAGGATTAAACCTACCTCTATCCTGGATGGCATAGGAGTTATTGTCAGATTTGGGCAGTTACACACTGAATCATGGACCTCAGAAATGCAGGCTAGAATTGAATGACTCCCCAGGGGAACCCAGATTTGCATGGATCAGGTGTATTTCATTGTGTGATGGTGTCACATGATGCTGTCTGGTATGGCATGAGGTGACAGAGTTAAAACTTTTTTGTGGTTCATTTATTTTTTCTCGCCTCAGATGGGTGGGGAGGCTTGGAAAGGAAAGAGTGCTCTCATCTGGTTTATTTATTGTTTTCTTTTTGTTAGGATACCCTTTATAATCTAAATGCAAGGGTTACACGTTAACATAAAAGAGTTAAACTTTACCATAAATTGTCTTCCCTTATTCTTTTACAGATTCTTAATACAAAAACGAAGCTTAAAAACAACTGATTACTATAACACACATACACAAAACAGTTACCCCAACAGTTACAGTGACAATTACTCCTGGAATACAAATAGTATTATTACTAGTTTTACATTCACACACACTACCCACCACATATACGAAGAAACTCAGCTGCAGCAAAAACAACATGTCATGACCAAGTTTTCCTTACTTTTATGCTATGTTTTCATCCAGGTGGAACCTCTATCATATTCATACCCAGGTTACCATCCTCAGAACAAAGTCCCATGGGTTGTCAGCCCTAATGCCCACTATACTATTTGAGATAGTGTTGCGACAACGGGCTGGAGGGAAACGAGACGGCTGATCAGACCCTCTATGCGGTGCGATGCTGGTGCACCCCCTTCTTGATGCGTGGCTCCCCAATTTTCTCTCGTCTGACAGCCCTTATCTCCACTCTGGCCTATACGTCTGCCAAGCCACTGATGGACACTTCCTTTATCATCTTATCAGCAAGCCCTAGCCAAAAGTTTATTGCTGATTTGCAAAGCTAATTTTGCAGCCACTGCAAGTTTCCATATTTGGGCCTGGAACTGCTGTGCTTGCAAGTTCCTATCATCTTGGGTCTGGTTCAGTTTAGTTAACTGGGTTTACTTCAGTTTGGCTAACTCTCAGTCAAGGCCTTTTGCTGTCTTTGAGTGTCTCACGGATGGGTTTGTAACTTCTCTCAAAATGGCCTCAGAGTATACACTGTTCTTTACAAACATGCTTTCACCCTCTTAGAACATGGCATAATAGGAAAAGGCAAGATTGAGAGAAGCAAGGTGTGCTGCCACATCACTGGCTAGGAAATGGAGCTGTACTCCTTGAGGAAAGGTAGAAGGCTACCTCTGCTTTCTTGTGAAGAAGATAGAACAGTGTTCCATGCTATTTTAACTAGTGATGGATAACCTCTTACCCCTTGTGACAGAAATACTCACTGAAATGTGGGCTCTCATGCTGAGAGCCTATCAGTGAAACTGAAAGTTTCCATTAAACTGCACTCCAAAAGAATGGATCACGTAAAAGAATAACGGATGGCACACTAAGAGGGAATGAATATGCAAATATGTAAGGATGAATGCAATTATTTATCATATATGCATTGTAGCAAGCCGCTATGGCCTGCATTCAAGCCTGGGTCCGAGGAGGGCTCACTCTGCCCCCGCTGGACAGACCCGGGCCCTGCGAGCCAAGCCACCCGGAAGCAGAGTGGTGGGGTCAGAGCCCAGGAGGGAAGTATAAAAGGCAGGCTCAGCAGCTCAGTCAGGGGGAAGGTGCTGCCGGAGACAGATGTGCCTCCCTGGAGGCAGCAGCCCAGGCCTGACCTGGACCTCGAGACTGTTCCAGATAACCGCCCAGCCTATCGAAGCCTGTGGGACCTGCCAGACCTACCAAACCCTGATGACTGGCGGGAGCGGCCGCAGGCAAGGGAGCAGGTAAGGCCGCCAGGCCCAAGTGGCTGGAGGGGGCTGCCCAGCCCACAGGAGGGAGGTGGGTGGCCAGGCCCCACTAGCTGGGGACAGGACCCTCAGACCATGGAGGGAGAGAAACCTTCAGAGGCTGGTGCTGACCTGGAGGAGCTGCCCAGGGTGGAGGACCCCTCCCCAGCGAGGGGAGACCCTGGCCGCCCAGAGGAGCCCTCGGGACCCTGTGACCTGGAGGAGCTACTGTTGGCCAATGACCTCCAGGAGTTTCCAGACCTACCACCCGCAGATGGTGAAGGACTAGCTGGATGCCCGCTCACCACCTCCCCCCGTGCCCCAGAGGACCCCACGTGGATGCAGGTACTCCGGGGTTGGGTTGGAGGAAGTGGCCCAGGAAGGCCACAGGCTGTGGCCGAGACAGGGGCCAAACCCAGGTCAGCATGTTGCATCCGGAGCCCCGCTGACCCAGTGGCAGTCCCCTCGTGCCGCTGGTAGGGCCCTGGGCTGGGACGCAGTGGAGTCGGTGGGCCAGCGTCCCCCCTCCCCCATCCCCTTCTCTAGCCAGCCAAGGAGTGTTCCTAGCCCCCAACAACCCTAACCAGAGGATAGACTGCTCTGCTGGCCCGCCCTCCCAAGGGCCGGGGCGATAGACTGGGTGGCAAGCCCACTGAGACGCTGATTCCCCCTAAAGAAGGCGCTGGGCCCAGCCTCAGAACCTGAACCCGAGGAAGGGCCAGGACACTGCTGAACAGGCTGGGTCGGAAGTCCTACATGCATGTATTCCTAAATGTGAGAATCTATAAGCAATTCTATTTGTAATCATAAAAATTTGAAAAAGTTTATTAAAAAGTATACACATTTACTTGTCTAAGAATCAAATAATCTCTTTGGAGCAAGGACAGTATCTTTTATGTGTTTATATGGCTTCTAGCACCATGGGACCTGATCCTAATTGAGCCTTCTGGATGCTACTGTACCATGAATAAAAACAATGTATTAACTGTATATAGAATACATATATTTTTATTAGGGAAAAATGATAGCCTTGAGGTTCAAGCAGACTAATGGTATTGAAGTTGAAATTTATTGCAATCATTGCCATTTGTCATGGGCAAGTCAGTTGATGTTCTGTGCCTTAGTTTCCTCATATGTGAAATTGAGATAATACAATTTACCTACCTCACTGGAGCATTGTGAAGCTTGATTTACTAATGTTTGTAAACCACTTTAAAATCCTTAGCTGGAACATTCTATAGAAATGAAAAGTATTAGATACAAAAAAGTGTATATAATATTAATCATACAAAACATACTTCAGAAAAAGTTTACTTATGAAGAGGCAATAACCCAAGAGTCTGACATTAAATACACTACATCCTTCTTGGCATGCTTCTGCCTTGGAGGAACAACTAGCAGATGATATTGTTGGAAGAGGATTTGGCAGATAAACAAATGAAAAGAAGGGTTCTATTGACAACAACACTGATTTACATGGGCTGAGGACCTGGCCCAGCTTTGCTTGGTGTGACCAAAAGGAAATACTGGGGAATTGTTTAGCAGGCAAAACATTTAAGGTTTTCTGCTGAAACTTCCAGGAGTGCTTTGAAAGGGAGATGATGAAGCTATTAGCTGCCCTGTGATTCCCTGGATACATTTACATACCCTGTTTTAGTTGGGAAGATTATTCCACATGTAATCTTTTGGCAGAATCTAAAAGACATTCCTTGGGAATCTAGGTCATAAAATACTGTGATAATTATATAAATTCTCCAAGTTACCTTTTTTCTATAAAAAGAAACTCAATAAATATATTCAGCAAAACATTTGGAAATATGTTTACAAAAGTTTACTGAATGCATTCAGGTGGAATTATAGAAGCTTTTCACTGGGAGGAGGCAGAGTATAGCAGATGTAAATGGGTTTATTCTTGTTATGCAAAACAATTCTTTGTAGCAGTGCTTTGCTTATGTAGTGCATTGAAAATTGAGTTCAATGTTTAGAGATGTTTCCTTGAGCTGTTAAGCCTACTAATGTGTGCAAATGATGGCTATTCAATCCAGCCATGCTACTGTATGTGAGAGATGAAAAATAATCAGAAGTATTCGCTGATGCATGCCCAATTAATATAGCAGGAAGTCACTCTAAAAACTGGGTAATCATGTTTGCTCTCAAAAATAAAAGTGAAGAGACTTCATGCCAATTAGCATGATATTGTTCCATAGCTTAATGATTTCAATCTTTCCTTATGTTCCATTTTATTAGGTCTCTATTGGTTTTAATCTACGCTTAAACTATGGGTAAATTAAACACTTAACAAAAATAGGCCTCAAACCTGAAGTCTTATGCGCATGCTTAAGTTTACACATGGTGAGGAATCCCAGTGAAATGACTTCAAGTTAAGCAAGCACATATGTCTTTGCAGGATCAGAGCCATGACGTCCACCTTCCCTCTCTCTTCTCACAACACACCTCTATCAGTCTCATACTTCTTACTTGAACATCTGTGTTTTCCTTTATAGGAGAGACAAATTCCTCTCCTATCACATGAAACTCTTCAATGTTATTTAATCTTATACAATAAATAAGATAGTTATGAAGCAATTTCCACCATGTCAGTGTATCAGCCTCTTAAAACAGAAAAGCTTATTTTTATATCTGTCATTTGAATCACAGTAGCTTCTACAGTCATCCACCAAGATGGGGGACTGGTACTAGGTACTGTACCTATCTAAAATAAGAGACAGTCCCTGCTCTGAAGAACTTATTATCTAATTAAACAAGATGTTATCTTTATTTCACAGATGGGAGACCAAGACACAAAAAGAATGAACATATAGTTCAAGATCACATAGGAAGTAAGTAGAGCCAGACACTGAACCCAGATTTTAAGACACTCACTCCACTGCTTTCACCATAAGACTATCTACAGAGTTACAAATGGTATATGCAAAAGGAGTTTCAAAATAGGATGGTGAGGTGTGAACTAATGCATCATTCAATTTTTGTATCTTTTAGAAGACATGAAATTTAATAGAATCTAATTTTCACAAGATCTATTTGTATATTTTATGATTTAACATGATATCGTTTTGAAGGTGTGGAGCTTGATTCTGATCTCACAGTGCTGTGAATCATGAATAGCTCCACTGATGTAAAAGTGGTCAGATCAGAATCAGAGCCATTGTTCATGCATAGAGAGGGTCCTAAAGTCTAATGATCCCATCATGCCAGTTATTCCACACCCTCCCTCCCTCTGAGAATTGTACGTTTGCTCCTGAAAGGTCCATTTTTATAGCCATGCTTTAATAAAATGTGGGTGGAGTGGGGTGGAATACACAGTAAAGAGGAAAGATCCTTCCCCTTCACCCTCTAGGTGTCCCTGCCCACCAAGCAAATAAACAGGCTGCCATTTAAACTGTGAAGCAATGAATACAGCAGTACACAGAGTATGAACGCTCAACTGATGTACATGACAAGAACATGTAATATATGTTGTATTACATTTTGGAGGAAAGAGATACAAACGTGCATAAGGAAAAAGAAGGAAAGAAAAAGCATTATATCCTCCCAGTTCTGTTTTTCTTGCCTCATCTCACAAATGGAGGTTATAAAGAAACGAACAAGGCCACACCACACAATAGTAACCCTCATACAAACAAAGAATTCAATCACACAAGTAATAACTTTTCTAAAGGTATGAATGTCATGAAATGCCAATGACAGAAACTGCAAGGCAACAAAGAAGAGTTGCATGGCAAGAGGCCACCACTTAAAATGCCCATGAAAAAATGTTATGCAGTGAACTTTATGTCTCATGTTATTGTAACTTCATCTAAGTTTCTTGTACTAATTCGTAGAGAGAAATAACAAGTTGGGACATTTAAGTGGGAAAATCACATAAATGCAGCTTTTTCCACTTGAAGGAAGTAGAAGGTAAATTTTATTACTGGCCCACCTTGACATTAGCAGAACAAGGACATTAATATTTTATGGGTTTTTTCTTCTTCTTTGAAGTAATATATCTTATTAAATTCAGGTCATTTAGTAAGGTCTAGAACTTTAGCCATAGTAACTTAATGTACAAAAAAGTGATATCAAAAGGAAAAGAAGATTAAAAAGGTCATTCACATTCATGTTATTTATTATAGAGCAAGAGTTAGTAATAAGAACAGTGAGCAGGGAAAAAACTCAAATGTCAAAGTTAAAACACAGAGACCATCAGAATGCACCTCAGTATGCCACTTCCTGTGTCGTTTGTGAGCAACCCCAAACTTGTTTAATGAAGTTCACTGCAGATGGAGTTTACATCGGAGACTTATAGGGAGCGTATTGTAATCATTCTCAACAAGCAACTGTGTCAGGCATGGGATAAAATTTCACAGCAGAACCCAGAAGGGGGAACAACACACTTGTTGAGAGGACAGAAGGACGCACACAGAAACTGGTTGTATTCCAGATGGTGGAAGAACCTGACTGTACCCAGTTATTTACTCAGGGCCCCAGTTCTTTACTATTTGCCCTCTGTGGACCTTCTTACTTCTCTCCAGATGAGGAATCAAAAACAAAGTCACAAACCCCAACATATTCAAGGGTACTGGGACTGGGAGTATTTTGCTATTTTATCTCCTAATTGTTCTAAGTTTACATATAAACTTAAAAGATGGCTTTAATTGGTGTTTATATTTTTTCTCTTTCTATAGGAATTATATACAGTGCCCCCATCAACTAATTTTTAAGTTACTATCTGAAAAACTACTAGAGTTTTCAAATGCCTAAGTAGCCACTGGAAACACAGTTAAAACTGCCTCCCTACCAAAATCTGAAATGGTACCCCAAAGGCAAGGATAGTCCACAGTACTGCCCACAGTAACCCACACCTGTATAGTGGATTTCAAGAAATCTCCCTGGCTGAACTTCTGAGGTTTAGTCTGTCCATCTTACCCTGGGAGTTTACTGCACTCTCCATAGAGTTGGGGTGAAAGTCTCTTGGCTGTGCATTTTCTTCATGGCTTCAGGAGTCATTCCTACAGTCGGCTACTTCAGACAATCCTCATCCCCACCCTACCAGTGACTACCATTTCCTCCTTTTTAAAGGCTTCCTTCCTCTCATACATGATTGACAGGGCCAGAGTGCAGGTAGGTACCAGAGAGGCCCTGGGGGCAGGGCTTTCTCCTCCTTGAGGGGTCTAGATACTCTGTCACAGGGAGGGAACTGATAGCTTCTGTGAAGAGTCACTCCTTTTTATTTTCTATTCATGTATTGGATTTTTTAAATCCATATATTAGGACAAACTCTTACGTGCAGCCCTACAATGTGCCTGATCAGCAATGATGGAAACAGAAACTAACTGGGTTAAATTCCCTTCTTCTTCACAGTCTAATAGCATTATGTCTAGAAGTTCCTTTAAAACCACAGTCTTCCAGTGCACCCAACAACATGCAGTGCTCAAAGTTCAGCAAGACGACTTTGTTTGCATCTGGAGTCGAGTCAGGTCTAAGCCACAAAGTTCAATATGTTTGGCGACAGGGTTTTTGCCCATGTAGGTATCTAAGCACACTGGTTATTGTTCAACACCAGAGTTATTCCTCACACCTTTCAAACATGAGAGCTGTAATCAGAGAAGTCATAGCTCCATATTATCAGGGGAGGTAGTGGCAATGACTAAACTGGAGAGGAATTACTATTTGCTGTAACATCATACATTTCCAGGCTTGTGAGGATTTATTGCTGAGGTAGTGCTGACCTAAGCAGTTTTGGGGGGGCAGGGACACACCCTGCGGTAAGCGATACTGCCATGAGGGCTGAAGGGGTGCCAGGGAGCCATCCTCCATCTTTTCCTTGTTCCCTCCCCTTTACTCCATGATTTGCAACTCTCTCTGAGGCTTACTCCAGACTTCCCCTAGACTTACTGTAACCTTCTGACGCCGCACTCCCTGTGTGTTGCCTGCACTCTACCTCAGAAAAAAAGCTTATTGTAAATAGCATTCATTATTTATACTACAGTAGCAGCTAGAGATGCCAACTGCAATCAGAACCCCATTGCAATAAGCACTGTATATACTAAGACGGTACCTGCCACAAAAAACATACAATCTAGATAGACAAGACAAAGAGTGAGAAAAATTAAGTATGATTAGATCCATTCTACGGATGGGGAATTGAAGAGATTATGTGACTTGCCCATGGTTACACAGGAGTTCTAAGATAAAACTGAGAACTGAATCTAAATCTCCTCAGTTCCCTGCTAGTGTTTTAACAAGCATCCAGCTTCCTTGCTAATTAGTTTCAAGTCCTTTCAAATCTGTTGGACTTTTATTTGGAGGATTTAATTTGCTTCTCAGTACTAGTTATTATTGAAACTTTTCACATTGGCTCAATGTCTATTTTTTTCTTAAGCAGGGAATTTGTGGGGTTTTGTTTTGTTTCTTGTTGCCTGAATACATTAGGAGACTGAGACTCATTAAATATGTATTTTAATAAAAATGTTATGCATATTACTGGTGGTTACAGGCCTGAAGCTCTGATGCAGCAAACAGAAACAGTTTTAAGGCTTCATGGAAAATGAGTTTTCAGATTACGAAAAAATTTGTCAAACCCTAAGCCTGTCAATAAAATTCCTTTATCTGTGGTTGGCTGAAATGAAGTAATTTTCTCTTGTTAAGAGAAAATATGGCATAAATTATTTGGTTATTTTTATTTTAAAATAATATTTTATATGATGCAGTCATCAAGAGGTTTAGGATCTAGCCTTAATCCTTTCTTAAAATGGGAAGTCAAACTTGCATGAAGAAAGGAATGGATTGAAAGTTTAGCACTCTCTAAAAGAATCTATTTAAAGTTCACATCACTCAAATTGTAAGTGCCAGTGTTAGAGGAAGTTCTATTACATTTTTGTAAACTGTTTAATAATGTGCATTTTAAGTTTAAATAAGAAATGCTGCTTAATGTACCTACTTAATAGATAATGTGTAAAGGTATCAATATATATCAAAAAAGGGGTGAAAAATGTACAGGAAAACTTTCAAAGGGAATAATTTGTGTGCACAGAAGGGAATTTGGGTTCTCTATTTTCGTAGCTCTGGAAGCCAGTGAAATTTCAAAAATTAGGGCAGATAGTGCTGGAATTTTGAAAATATGGGACTCTGGCTCTAGCTGCAAGTCCTGCACCAGGATTTTCAAAATCAGCTGTCACATGACACTATGCCAGCCAGCCACCACTCGGAACATTTGTTATCAAATGTTCCATCACCTCCAATCTGTTGTAACAGACTTCTGTAAAGCCTGTAAAGTATGTGTGCCCCGAGGCCATTTTATGAGTAACTGCATACCAGCATGGAGGGTCCTCAGTCACAAAGGCAATTACTACCAAAACCAAGCTGTTCCTCAAAATGTAGCAATCAGAAATGGAAGCCTGGCAGCAGATAAGACCTGTTGACCGTTAAAAAACAGAATCTGCTGAATCAGAGAATCTGCCCAGCAACAGCAAGTCAGCCCAAGGTGTGTAACATGCCACAGGGGGGCAAAAGTCCACTCACAGGCATGGGACTTGGTGGTTGGACAATAGCCAAAATGTCACAATCAGTTTAAGCAAGCAATACGTTGGGGTGGAGATATAAGGTTGTTAGAGAGGCAAATTGGACGAGCCACGAATTGCAACAGGGGTGCACCAGAATCACACTGCGTAGAAGGTCTGATCAACCGTCTCGCCTCTCCCCAGCTCACTGCTCAAAAAAGTAAGATAGGGCATTAGGCCTGATAACCTGGGTGTGAATGCGATAGAGGTTCCACCTGGACGAAAACCGAGGAACATAACATAAAGAGTAAGGAAATTTGGCAATAAACTTTTATTGTTTTTGTTGCAACTGAGTTCATCCATCTATGTGGTAAGTATTAATCAAATGTTGTTTAGTTGTAAGGTATAGTTATAAGTCTTAAGTATATGTTTCATGTATCTGTGTTAGTATCATAAGTTTTAAGTTTAAGGAGTTGTGAAAGAATAAGGGGAGACAACTTGTGCTGGAGAGAAAACCCCTATAAATAGTGGAAATAGTTTTGTTATGACTACTGCTATATAACAGTGTGTAGGGGAAGGGAACCATAACACCCTCTCATTGGCTAAGCAGAAATCAACCTCTGATGTGGACCTTTGGATCATTTGCAAGGTTTGTACATTTTGTGGGATGGGGTCTAGGCAACTAATGGAATAGGATGTTATCTCCTCTGTCTTCAGAATCCACACTTTATGAAGGAATCAAATAAGCACAGAGCTGGTATTTGGCACAGCTCTAAAAAGAACATAATAAAAGCCAGCTGTCATCCTTCAAAATGAAAAGGAGTAATTATTTTGGACAGACATCTAATTTTATCAAAATTGATTTAAAAGGTAGTTCAGGGTGAGAGCCCTTTGAAATGTATATGTTAGAACAGGAAAGATTTACCAGTCAATAAAGAAATAAACTTTACCCAAGATTGATGCACTTTGACAGAGTATTAGACTGTGGAATCACTGTGTGAAATTTAATGACCTGTGTGATGCAGAAGGTCATAATGTGGTCCCTTCTGGCTTCAGAAGTCTATGAATGTTATTTCAGAGGAGAACTATACTATTTAATATTGGATAAACCACTGGTGAACATAGTGTTGGAAAGAAACCTGTACTAATAGTGGAATGGACAAAATGATGTAAGAGTGGTTCTCAACTTTTTCCAACCTTTGGTCCATGGCATCACAAAAAAAGGGTTTCGGGATCTTCCCATACATTTCTGGACCCCTTTTCATCCAAACTTAAAGAAAACAACAAATGGATGTAAACTGGCCATGAATAAATATAATTTGGAAATTTAAAGATTCCTAACAAAATCTGGAACAGCCTCCCACTAGGAGTAATGAGACAAACCATTTAACTAGTTTTAAAATGGATGGAGTTTGATATATTTATTAGTGGGATTATATGCCTATAATACCAAAGGTTTGGATTTGATGAGCTAAGAGGTCCCCTCCAGTCCTATATTCCTAAAAGAAGGATGGTTACAACCTCTTGAAACCTATTTGCAATCCCATAGCAGAGGATCAGGATCCCCAGATTGAGAACCTGTGAGCTAATAAATCTTTTCCAGCTCTTTATTATATACACATACATAGGGAAAAGATGATATTTGAATAGTAACATACATTTTTCAATAAATTCACATTTTTTTCAATGTGAATGTTGATCGAACAATAAAGGACAAATGAATTTGATCGGTTTTTTCCTGATTCTATTTGCAAGTTGTCCATAAAGAAATA
Organism: Mesoclemmys tuberculata; assembly: GCA_007922155.1. NCBI lineage: Eukaryota > Metazoa > Chordata > Testudines > Chelidae > Mesoclemmys > Mesoclemmys tuberculata. The sequence goes on along the minus strand of ML675604.1, from coordinate 30,097,302 downwards.
GGGGAAAAAATCCTCTGATTTTATTTATTGCTTGAAATTATTTGGAAGTTTATTTAACATATAATTCTTCGTCTTTAAACCACATTCAAGCAACTCATTGCTAAGGTTTAAGACGTATGCTGTGTGGGCTCATTACATAAACCACAAAGTATTGTTTCCTCTTTCCTAAGCAGATGAGTAGATGACAAATTATAGCTGTCCCTTCCATAGCATGCAATTGTGGGCAGGAAGTAAGGACATATACTGGCTGTGCTACTGAGAGAAAGAATCACAACCTCTGCACTTGGAGGAGAAATACTGCAGGGACTGCTTCAGAGTTGCATCTCCAGTCCTCACAGCCCCTGGAGAAAACAAGCGGGGAGGGACTAGGCAGAACCATGGCTCCACCCTGCAGAATGGGTTCACCATGCAGGGGGCAGCATGCTACACTACTTAATCTCTTATTCCCTCCTCCTAGAGATAACATGGGGGCTCCGGAAGCAGTGAACTTTCTGACTCAGAAGGCTTCTCACTGTAATGAGTGCTATCTAATTAACACTAGCCTTGTGTAACTAGCAGAGCTGGTCAAAAATGTATTTCATTTTGCTGCAAAAATACTTTGAACAAAACAAAAATGTATTTTCTTCCATTTTTTGTGAAATTTTTTGGGTATTCAAGAAAAGCACCCAAAACCTGAAAACCAAACTTTTGATTTTCAGTTGTCAACTGCCCCAATTGTGCTTTTTTTTAAAAAAAAATGAAAACCCACAATATTTTGACAAAAATGGAAATTCTCATAAAAGTTTGTTACTTCAAAAAGCCAATTTTCACCAGTGAAAATTTTTCATCCATTTTGAACAACTAACCAACAATAGTGGAGGAAAAAAAATCAAATTGCAAACGTGAGTACAAACTTTTAATCTACAAAGCAAATGGTGAATTTCATTTTACTACTTGAAATTTGCTCTTTGCAAATGTTTGAGAATTAGAGCTTAAAATGAGAACACTAAAGGGGCACAAACACAATTACAACTATTTCCTTTAGTTATCCAAATTAGTATTTGCAAATTTTATTTTAGAATTTACGTGCCTGAAGGTTAGATTAAAATACCCCCTTCTAGGGAATCTGAGCTCATATTCCTAGGTCTCCTCAGCAACATGGGCTACCAAAAGCACATCAGACCTGTCCTCTGCTGTCTACTCTAGTTTCCCATAGAATATTGAAGCAAGTTTCAAGTCTCAGTATTTATCTTCAAGGCATGCAATGACCTGGTCCCAGCTTATCTAAAATATCACCTGGGATAAGGACCATGACCAACAACTCTGCTCCTCAGGCACAATGGAAATTTCTACCATAAGTGCAAAGCTCATTTGTGAAGGAGACAGAACTTTCTAAGGCCAGTTTGAGACTGTGGAACAAATTTCTAAAAAAACTAAAGACCACCACAAAACATCATGACCTCCTGCTCAAGTGCAAGGCATACTTCAACTTTCCTTCACTATCAAATGTACAGTAATGTGTACATTTTAATAAAGTCCCCCTAAACAAAACTTTGACTTTACCAAAATAACAGTTTCGGCCACCCCACCCCCACCCACCCAATTCTGCCACTGGGGAGAGGATGAAAGAGAGAATGAACGACATATGATAGATGTTAGTCATGTTGCCTAATGGCAGGAGCTTAGATACATTCTAAGATGACAGCTATAGTCAGTAGGGCTAGGCAGCAATAGGGGAGAGAGAGCAAACTTCTATTCTATTCTCTCTAGTTCTTCATGTAATTTCTCCCAAATTCACTACCCACCTATAGAGAAGTTTCAGATTCTGAGACAGGCAGACAATGTCACAAGTTCACTCTCCTTAACAGTCCTATTTTGTATTACTGAAGGTGGGTGAAGAAAAGGCCTTTTAAAAAGCAGCATCCATAAAAAGACAGCCTGGCTGTGAGCCTGTTGAAAGAGGAGATATCTATGTAAATGAGAGCACCGTAACTACAGCAGGACAGGCACTCCCATGCAGAACTCAATCTGATCCAGCCACAAAACGAGGCGCTCATTGCCAATTTTGTGAGCATAACTCATAAAAGCCTCCAGCGCAGTGATGAAAAGGCTTTTACAGCACAATGGAAATTGCGAGCCACTCGTGAATTTAGTAGTTCTGGAGAGGGCACTATGTGAAGGAATATGCAGGCATCTTCTGAAGGAGCTCCTCATTTTTGTGTGTCCTGTCTGCACTGCATCCTTGATTAGGAGGGAATAATAAGAAGTGCTTCAATTTGAAATTACACACCTCAGCTAGGAGATGCACTGTTTCATCACAGCAAGGGATCATTTTCTTTAGGAAGATTAAATATCATAGCTTCCTGAAGTAGAGGAGACAGCTGTTTATTTACCCTGACACCATTAGAGTCTTTAAGGAAACTGGGTGCTAATTTCTTTTTAAACGATGTAGTAAAAGTTAGCACTGACATCACAGCCCTGTGGTCCCACTTGTTTTAAGCAATCAGTTAACTTCACAGTCTGCGATTGAGAGAGAAGCATCTTAACACATTAGTTACAGTAGAAAGGCTGCTTCTTGAAAAAGAAGTGAAATGTTAGCTCAGTAAATTTGGAAGCAGAATCATAGGGCAAACTGAACAGCTCATGTCTCACCCTGGCATTCAGAAGTGATGGAGTCAGCTATTTTCAAAACTTGAACAACAGGATAAATGCTAATTCTTGACCCCTACAGCTCCCAAGAAGATTGTCTTATTGCCAGATTACTCATATTTTTAGACATCTTTTATGAAGGCAGATTCTACATGGTCTCTCAGCAGGTTGTCATCAGGGACCATGATCAAAATTAGAGCTTTTGTTAAAGCTCCCAAATGTGTTATGTATTTGCAACGTCCTTGGAAGAATCCCTCCAAACTGCAGACCAAGACTTTGGAACTACCAATGAAGTGACCCCCAAAAAGCTATTCCTGCTTTTACACTGAACCCAATGCATGTTGGGACAATACTCATATAGTGCAGACACATGTAGCAAAGCTTAGTTTATGCTACACCATATTTTCATTATGGTGAAAGATCCTTTTTAACTCCCTCAATCCACATCTGGGATCAAAAGTGAGATCCAGTGTAGGTTCCAGCCACAACAACAATTCCACTTAAAAACACAAAACCGTAGCCAACTTATTTTTTCAAACAGGTAACATTTTAGTTATATTTATTAGGAGAAAATATGGTGATGCGTGCTGTTAAGGACAGATTTTATATAGAAGTATGTGTAAATCTAATAAATAAATAAAAATGCCTAACTCACAGAAGGACAGAATCATAATTACTGTCTTGGAGTTAATTTCTCCCTTATTTTCCTCCTTCTCTCACTGAAGCAGGGGCTTTCTAGATAGACACTAGTAAAGGAGTTCATCCAAATTCTCTCTCAGGTAGGGCTATCCTAGAGATTCTGATGGATCGAGGGACTCCCATCATATCAAAATTGATGCAGGACCTGTGTGTGAGGAGGCGTCAAATGGGGGCCCTACAAACTTCAGTCTACCATCCACTGACTGATGGCCTACTTGAAAGTTTGAACAGAATGCTGAAGCATGTCATATGGAAAGTAATGAGTTGAAATGGGAAAAGTCAGGATCCCTTGCCACCCTATCTGATGTTTGATCTCATGGACTTCCATGGAGTTTTCCCTTTTGAGTTGCTATATGGTTACCAATCTGGCAGTATATTGGATATTGCCAAGGAAAGCTGGAAAGAACAGCCTACCCAAGGAATGAATGTCATTGAACATGTGATGCAAATGCAGGATAGAAATAGCCCAAGTAACCCCCATAGTGCAGGAATATATGAAAAAAAAATATTCCTATTATAATCATCAAGTGAAGTTTTGGAAACTCCAGACAAGGGATTGGGTAACAGTGCTGACGTCCATGGCAGAAAGCAAGCTTTTGGCCAGATGTCAGGGAACACATGAAATAACAGAGTCCATTGGGTAGGTTCACTATAAGTATTGACAATTTATCATCAAAAGCAGAAGTAAATCTACCACATCAATCTATTACTGGCAAGAGAGAGGTGGTTATATAGTCATCATAGAGAAACCATTCCAGGAAGATAAACCTCAGGGACTAGTAAAAGTAACTCCCAAATTGACAGATGAACAATGTACAAAAGTTTTCAAGATGATTGAGAGAATCCACAATGTATCCGCAGAGAAGCCAGGCAGAGCCACAGAAGTTCATCACTACATCGCCACAAATGCAGGAGTAAAGGGGAATGTTAAATCACATTGGATCTTTGAGGCCAAAAGAGAAGAGATTGGTATAAAAGTTAAAAGGATGCTGGAGGTGGTAGTCAAAGAGTCTGGAATTAATCAATGGTCCAGCCCAATTGTCCTGATACCTAAGCCAGATGCCACCACAAGGTTCTGAAATCACTTCCAAAAATTAAAATGAGATTCCTCAGTTTGATTCCTACCCATACCTCAGATAGACTAACTAAATGACCCTCAGGGAAAAGCAAGATTGTTGTCTACTCTTGACCTGACCAAAAGTATTGGCAAATGCCTCTGGCAGAGGTGCTACTGAGAAGACTGTCTTTTCTATGCCACAGGGCCAATACCAATACACAGTCCTCCCTTTTGGATTGTATGGGGGCACCAGCAACCTTCCAACTTACCAATAAGCTATTACATCTACATGCCAAGTATCCAGCTGCGTACTTGGTGATGTAGTCATACATAGCCAAGATTGGGGGACCCACTTGGAAAAGGTGGAAGCAGTACTATAAAGCATGAGGCAAACAGGTCTCACCTCTAACCCAGCCAAATGTACAATTGGTCTAGCAGAAGTTAGTCAGGTGCATCGTGGGGACAGCCATAGTGAAACCCTAGCTGAACAAGTTAGATGTGATACAACGTTGGGCTCAACCTATCAGGAAGAAACAGGTCAGAGCATTTCTGTGGACAGTGGGGTATTACAAGCTATTCATTCTCCACTTTGCCACCAGAGATTTCTCTGATAGAAGTCAGAGGCCAAGACATAGCAAAATGGAGTGGTAAGGTTGAGGAAGCTGTTGTCGATCTGAGGACAGCCCTTTAGAGTAATCCAGTGCTAGTAGTTCCAGTCTTTGAGAAGTTCATGTTACAAATATGCCTCCAAAGTAGGGTTGGGAGCTGTACTCTTTCAAATGGTAGGAGAGGAAGAACAACACGTCTTGTATCACAGTAGAAAATTGCTTCCCAAAGAACAAAAGTACTCCATAGTCAAGAAGGAATGCCTCATGGTAAAATAGACCATGAAAACCCTCCAATCTGCTCAGAAAGAAGTTTACCCTAGTTATAAAATATGCTCTCCTGAAGTGGATGCATTGGAAGAAAAAAAATTCAAGAGTAATACAAGATGGTCCCTGTTGCTGCAATCCTTCCACTTCAAGGTGCAACATAGCTAGGAAACTGGCATGGCAATGATGATGGCCTGTCCAGGGTATAATGTTTCTCAGCCCACAGAGTCCAACCCCGTACTGTTGAGTGGAGTGGAAGTGGGGATATATGACAACGTTGGACATATTGGTTCCCAGTTTAAGAATTTTGGGTAGGAATAGGCCTACAATCCTATATACCAAAATATTAGAAAAGATGTAGTTGAGGTAAATGGGGTCCCTGTAGAGGGGAAAACTAAATGTCCAGGGATTTACTTTGTGATTGAAAAATAATCTATTATAGATTATATAGAATAGTCTTACTACAAAAGCAAGAAATGGAGCACCTTCTAGTACCCTCAGGACACAGAGAGGTAGTATTAGACCTTTCCCCATAGTCATTTGTTCAAGAGACATTTGGGCGTGGATAGAATCCTGCAAAGGTTCTTTTAACCAGGAATCTATATGGAGATTCAAAGCTATTTCACCTCCTGCACTGAATGCCAGTTGCACAGCTGATAAAAAGAGGTAGTCTCCACCTGAAGAATGCTGCAAATGTCCTTTATAGCCAGTTCCTCCATCTGGGCAATAATGGTCTACCTAGCAGAGAACGGGGACTGATAGTTTCTGTTCAATCTATCCAAAAGGGGGTCTAACACTTTGTTGAAATACCCTGCTACAATCAAATTTTCTAGGACAGAAGCAGTTAATCATGAAAATAATTGATTGAAAAAAAAGAGATCATCTTTGTTGGGAGCATAAAGATTAATAAAAGCGTATGTAACATCAAAGATACAACCTTTAACAATTAAGACTCTTCCCTTTGTGATTTCATCAGTGGACAGGATTTGTGTGTTCAGTTTTTTATTGAACAGGACTGACAGCCCCACCCCAAACTTTGTTGAGTAATTACTAAAAATGCCATCAGCAATCCAGCCTTTTTTAAAAACTTTTTCAGCCTCAGACTCAATGAGGTGGGTTTCCTGGAGAAATATTATATCAGCTTTCAAATTTCTCTGAGGCACATGTTCTTCCTTTTTATAGGGTTACCAATTCCTTTTGCTTTCCAAAAAACACGAGTAAGTAAGTTAACCATAGGTACTCAGAAGCAGCATCGAGGCATGCATCTTATGCTTTGCCTGCTGAGACCCAGGGATAGAAGTTAGGTGAGGAGTCCACGGTGAAGGGTATCTAGGGAAATTCATAACCAGTTTAGATGAATAGGAGGGAGAGGAGAAAACAGTAGCAAGAGGTTACATGCTAAATGAGTGAGAAAGAGTGGAGAAGAAGTAGGGCAAGTGGTCTGTGAGAAAAGACAAAGATACAAAAAAGCAATGCCCTCAAGTCAGAGTACGAGAATCAAACCTATGCTGTTAGAAATGGGCAGCCCAAATGAACATATGTCCTCTCCCCTACGTTAAATGCAAAATAAATGAATATTCCCAACCTCGCACATCACAAACAGCAGGGCTACAGGGGGAGGAGTGGGGAAACTGAGCACATTTTAACTAGGATTTCTAGGCTAAAATACTCATGTAATTATGCATCAAAGGTTAGAAGGCTTCAAAACAGCTTGGGATCTGCTGGAAAAAATATGAGGGATGGGAAACAAAAAGAAACAACTCCATCACCTCTTATAGACAAGTGGGTCCAAAATCTAGTGTATGGCCCTTCAATGGCCAGCTGTTTAAAAGCTGATAAGAATTGATACATTGCTCTCATCCCTGAATATGTCACCTGATATCACCATCCACAATTTAAACTAAATACATTATTGGTATGCCGATCTTAAGAAACAATCTGAGTAAGGTAATGAGACAACAGCCCACCCATCCCGTTCCTTCTCCACAAACCAACAAATCAAAACTTCATAATCATGATTAGAAGTGGAGTTGGGAGTTCCATACAGATGGTTGACCTATCCCAGTTTGTATAGTTTGTTAGGCAAATCAGTCACTCCTGGTGTCCCAGTGAGAGTATAGGATATAGTTACTGTACCCTATTGAGCCAGGCTAGTCCAAATTCTTGCTCAGTGGGTTGTGATGTGTGGATCTGACTTTCTGAATGTCCGATGTTTCTGGTTGACTTAACATATGGGCACAATAGCCAACACTAGGAATGCAGAGATGAGGTGGGCGTTTCTCCAAATCCCTTTACCTCTAGTGACAACAATCTGGCAACACAACTGTTGAATAGGAACAGTAAATCCCATGGCAACTTAAATGTATCTGTTTTATTATACGGGGAAATGTAGTTTTCTGCTTCTCCCTGGCTGGAGGAGTTGGGCATCAGTTTTGAACTTAAAAGTAACCAGGAAGGCTATAAAATAGACCACTTCTTTCCTCTTGGCCAGGTTTCTTACTATATTCAACAAGGCTCTTTTTTCAACTACATCCCAGACGTAGTCAATAAAATTATTATTTTATGCCCCTTTCAGCTCAGGTTTGCTTTTTCCTCGGGCTTTTTAAGGATGGATTCTTTTACATTATATTGTAAGAATTTTCATATAAATGCCCTGTGCTGAGCATTGGCTGAGTGTTTTGGGGCTAGGAAGCGGTGGGCTTTTTCAGTGTCCAGCTCTGTCTCAGAGTACAAGGAAAGGCTCTTAAGCAGGATTTGAGACAAAAAAAATCTACTGACCTGCCCCTTTCTACTTGCTCAGGGAACCTAACCACCCTCAAATTATTTCTTCTGGACCATCTCTCCCGATCATTGATTCTGCCTTGTAGCTTTTGGATCAGACTTTATTACTGGTCTGTAGTGATCCTAACAGAGTTATTTTCTTCTAAGGTAGAGATTCTACTTTCAGCCTTTCTGATCCTGCATGAGAGTCCCTTCAAACCAACCTGATGTTCTGGAATCAGAGCTTTAATCTCAGAAATATCCTCTGATATTTTCCTAAGCAGGATTTGCTCTTTAGCAATCTACTTGAGCATTTTATAGACTTGATCCAGACCTATTGGGGCCTCCTCTTCCCTGAGTAGTGGCATGCTGGCTGGTACAGGGCTGTCAGAGACCCTTTGCTTCTTTGTGATTTGTGGGGAATCCAGAGATAGGGGAGGTTCAGATCCAGCTGCTACTAAGCTGTTAAGGAGTAAGATGAGCCAGCCAGAAGCAAACACTGGCAGTGGATTTTAGTGGGGCCAGCAGGTGCTACAGATCAGTCATTTACTTCTGTTGGTTCTGCCCCTTCCTAAATGAGGTTTTAAACTTTTCACTGGGAATGGCTCAGACCTAATGGCTCACACATGATCCTGCTTTGTAAAAAGGTTTCTGAGCCCGCCGGTGCCACGACACACAGAGGCCTGGCTATTTATATCAGCGTGTTTTATCAGCAGTAATTACCTCTTGAAATGGATTTCTCATCAAAACAATAAAAGATTTGTGATCAGAGCTAATGAAGTATGTGGTGCTTCATAAACACAGCCCAGTGTCGAGCTCATTTCAAAAGCACCTAAGGTACAGGGTACTTTGAACTAGGCCATGGAGGTGCCAGAGAATCTCAGTAGCACTGCTGAACAGAACTTCACAGAGGAGTTTGTTTAGAGTGAGGACTAGGGGAGGGGCTGGAAGGAAGAACAACGGGAGAGTTTGGTTCCAGAGAGCAAAAGGGAATTTCAAAATTTGAAAGCAAATAAAGATGGAATATCTAAACCCTTCACTGCTTTATTGGCAGGGGAAGGGGCCTCCCACCAGATGACACAGACTTTCATTTCCCACACCAGTATCCAAAGCAGTCGAGCTGTTAACACCAGAAATTAAATCTCTTCTTTTAAAAAGCTAAATACACCAGAACCTGCCAATATGGAAATCTACCTCCATGCTACGCAGTAGCAGGTCAGTACAATTGACTCAGAACCAGAGATGAATGCACAGTGAATATTTTAACAAGAGGCTCTCCTGAAAGTTTGCCTCTTCGCTTGCAATAAACCTTCAAGGAAGAAGGGAAAGAGTGGGGGCAATGAAAACTGTTGTTTTCCCATTTAAAGAAAAATGTTTCCTCCTGAACAGAACCAAGGAGGGAGGCAATTGCACTTTATAAACAGACTTAGCCTCTGATCCTGCAAAATTCACTGCCCCACACCAAAACCCATTGACTACAAGTCAGAGTCTGATTGTTCTCATTTGTGAGAGTGACATCTAGTGGTCAAAGCACAGAACTGGGAGCCAGCACTCTTGCGGTCTGTTCCTGCCTCATCCATTGACTTAAGCAACCCACAGAACTCTTCACTGTCTCACTTTACCTATCTAAAATCGGTAGAACAGAAACGACAAATGGAAAGGCTTATGGGATTATGTAGTTCATCCCCTTTTCGGTGCATATTATTCCCTACATTAAATACTTGCCTCCTTACCAGGGGGTTAAGACAACATATGTTAGCTGGACATGCACATGAAAAGGCATCATGAGATATTCAGATGAAAGGCACCACAGAAAGACTGGTATTATAAGAAATTATTTTATTGTCTGTTTTGGCTTTTGGCTATAAATATAAAATTGTCTGTAAGGAAACGTGTTCATAGTTGTTTGTTTCCTTGTTTTTCTAAAGGAATCAGACATGTTACAGGGACTTTAGATCCAGGTGCATTTTTCTTATTTTGATAAGCACTGGTGTTTAGTTATACACTTGGCAGCAATTTGGTCGTTACATCCTACCCACTCAACAGAACACCTGTACTAATTAAGTAACAAGTAGTGATATGATTGTAAAACACCTGGGAGCGCTCCCATTAACGTATATTTTAAAATGATTTTACTGCATTTCATTGAGAGGCTTTGGCAGTTCTGCACTTTTATGTTAATGAGGTATTTTAAATGGGACTTTTCCCTCCTGTTTTCTTCCATTAGCTGTTCTGTAATGTTTCAAAAGCAAAGCTTTTGTCTCTCTCCTGCTGGTTAAACAGGAGGTGGCTGGTACGGTACAGTAGCTTAGTCTGGCATATAAACAGCGCCTACTCAGCAGTCTGAACAGTGAAACCAAAGTGTCTGTGGTAGTTCTCTGATCCCAAGATGTCACTACAGACTCTTGCACTAAGCAGCCTCCCTCGGTAATTTGGCCAATATTCAATTTTTCTACAAGAGACCCATTGTTTAGGGTACATCCTGTCTCTTCTGCACCCGTGAATTAAGAAAAGCTAAGACAACCTCTCTTGGTGCCCCCAAACAATGTAGGCTAATGTTACAGCCAGGGTGAGCTTCAGCCCCCTTTTTTTCACTAACAAAATGAATTAGAAGCCAGAAGTGGCATATTCGCACTTCTAGCAACATATGTGCCTGAAGCCATGTATTTAGAATGTAAGTATTCAAATATGCAACTGAAATTCAACTATGGGCAAAAAGTTAAAGGTTGAAAATATGGCTCTTAACGTGTGGTACTGAGTGACCACCAGTCCCCACAGTATCTAAGAATTATAATACAACCCATAGGAATTTAGTCTACTCTCATTGTACAGCATCTTATCTGTACAATATAATGGGAGCTCCATGCACACACACATCAAGACAAAAATATACACGCACACATCATATATATCTATATCAGTTCTTAAAACTGAAAACTGACTATCCTGTCTATACCTCTGATTTGCCACTAAATAGGATCTCAAATTTATATAACCCGTTTCATTCTGATGTATTCGCAAGTGCTGTATAAACTGTCTTGTGGTGTCTATGGAGAAAACACATGATGGTGTGGGATAAAAGTTTTAGCAGTCTGAGCTTGGAAAGAATGCACTACTTATAAGTGGGTAGGCCATGAATAGAGTAGTCAGGGCTTGCAACATGTATTCTCATGCCAAAACTACGCCACCTCACACTGTCAAGTGTCCTACATATACTACATATTTAGAGGAAAAATTATTTGAGAAAAGTGTTCAGAGAGTTTTTAAACATTTTCATTGGGGCTATTTTTCTTATCTGCCTTCAAAGAGATAAGTCACTTTGCCTCATGAGCCCAACTGAACAAGACTCTGAAGGAGAAAAAAATAAAAGCTAATAAACTTAAATCACCTCTAAATGACCTAAAATATCTCTTTAAGAAAAAAGAAAGAATAATGTGGTGAATTTAAGGTACAACATCATGGCACCTGTCCCACAGGGAAGCACTAGGTGGTGTGGATCTCACTGGAAAATCCCTTTTCCAGTGGTATAAAAAGCTTCCATTTTCCCAGTTCTGCAGAGCTGCGAGATACCAGACCTTAAATAAAGCCTGTGGACAACACTGCATGCTATTCATCCTCGGTCCTGGCCAATGCAATTTGGGAGGAAAATTCTACATTTGAGAAGAGGAGAGGGCTAAGGAGACTTTTGGTTTGTTTTGGGTAGTAGGTTGCTTTTTAATTTATTTTTACCAATAGTTGTTTAAAGCTGTGCAGAGGTTTAGAATGTTATAGTGGGAATGTGAGGCCCTGGGTTGAATGCAGGTGAGCAGGTCAAGGACACATGATAAACAGATTTTTTTACATGGATTTAAAATTTATCACATGGACCTCACTTATGTGGTACACGCACACACTAATAAAACTGACCATTGCTTCCCTTTCACACCTGCAGCATCACTAAAATCATGGCTGAGTGACAAAAGTTGAACTTCTAATGTCAGTCTCTGAGCATGAGGTACTAGACAGGAATAATATTCACTCTAACCAGGGACACGCCACTACTGTAGCCTATGGTAAAGCAGCTGCTACCCCTAGACACATGTATGATGGTTCCCACCCTATGGATCCATGTAAGTATAAATTCTCCACCCCCCAAAATGCAACACTCCATGCCAATGTATTTGGGACAAATGGAGAAGCTGCCTTGCTAGCACATCAAGGGTTTAGAAGCCCATTTACAAGTCCACTCTACCCATGCCTTCCCTTCCCTAGCACAAGGCTACCAATGCGCTTCTTTTGTGTGAAGAGGTCTTGGACCAAACCACTGCAAAAGGGTAATTTCACCCTCTGAACAATCACACCCTGTTCTTCAGATGGCTACTTTGATTTTGCTAGAGAGAGAGAAAGGTTATGGTTATTGGCAACTCACGTCTCTTCTTGATTGTCTGTGGTCAGGGCTTGTATGAGTGCCTGGGAGATGTACCACGGATGGAATATGACTTTACAAAACTAAGAATAATGCAAGAAACACACAGTAATGTTTGAAAGATAATTATTGCCATGTAATTAACAAAATAAATCAACTGAGTGTTAAAATGATATGAAAGGTATTTCCTTTAGCCTAAAATAACCCTTTATAGCAATCTAGAGGTTCTTGTAAGTCTCCTCTTCCATGTGTGCAAGTCAGCCTACAACCTGAGCAAGTTTAGGTGGTGTTGCAGTTAGAACACCAGTGGCCTGTCTCCACTAGCACTCCCAGCATTAGAGAAGCAGCACCAATATTAGTGCAATGGCTGGAAATTTGAAGATAAATTCAGGTTTACAGACCAACAAGGGCTGATAATGTCTCACTTTCAATGAGCAATAAATTCAGTGGGGAGTTTTTTAAAATGCAAAACAGGGACAAAATTAGATACCAATTACTACAAGGATAAGTGTCTCATTATGCCTTCCTATTAGCTTATTCAAGGCTATTAATTTGTGGTGCATCTGGTATATTTTTTTATGCTACAAGCCAAGGGGTAACGGGGTGATGATAGGAGAATGATTTCTCTGCTGCTAGGGATGATTTACAGTGTGTGCTTTAATTTCTTCCCTCACCCCTATGCTTCCATTTCAAAACTGACTTACCTTGTCATTTAATAGCATTCCAGCTCTCAAGCTGCTCACTGGACTCTGAAGAAGGATTAACCCATTTTGGTGTCGGCATCAGTGACTTCGAGCAGGTGTTGGGAAACAGATGTGCTCTGTTGTCTGTAATTAAAGTAAGCCCTGGCTTTGCCCTTCACTGTCTATTTGAAATTTACTCTTAATAGAATCAGAATGGCATTTATTCAGGGATCATCTCCAGAATACATGAAACCCACAGCAATAAAGGTTATGACACAGTAACTCCTCCACCTCATTTGTTTAGTTACTGAAACTTTTTCAAGTTGTTTCTATGAAAAGAGAGATTAGGAGAGCTGTGTATTTATATTACAGAGAGCTGGGAAAGGAGGAAGGGTACTTGAAAGGGGCTACAACAACACAGTTACATTTCAGTTTCACAGCCAAGGGGTCTGTGTACTTGACCAGAACATCACTTTTCCACACTAATATCAAGAACAGCAACAAGACTTTCATATAAGCCACAATGAACCCATTTTCCTTCTGTTTGTGATGGAATTATACAGCAAATACAGAAGTGCTGTGTTACTTGGCATCTCACAATAGACTATAATCTCAGCAGCTTTTTCTTTATTTGGTAAATACACTTTCATAGTAAAAAGTGCACAGTTTGATACAGTTATTTGGGATATTCACTGAAAGAAGTCTGATAGAAATGTTAGGGGCTATTCAAGTAATATACTTTGTCTCTGCTATGTAGTAAAGAGTTCAATACAAATATGTATTTAAAAAAGCCAACAGATTTCAAATCCTCCCTCAGAGAAAACTTCAGATGTGAACATTAAGAGTGGCCTCTATTGACCCTGTTTACAAGAGCTGGTTGGTCTCCAAGGCTAATAGGCCTCAAGGCAGTGGCCAAAGATCCAATTAAAAAAACATAGTTCAGCACTTTATTAAGTGTGAAAAGAACAAGAATAGTTCTGGTTGAAGGTGCTTTTTATCTGATCTGCCCCCCTCCAAAGTAGGCGCTTATTTCACGCATTTGGGTAGAGAGGGACATGTGTCAGGCTGGTAGCCCTGGAACATGATGAAGCACAGTTTAATTCAGTTTTCCCTAGTGCTCGTTGGGAATTTTAGGTCCAAATGAATACTTTCAATTTAATTTTGGTTTCTGCAAAATTGAAAATTTCCACAGAAGAATGTTGATTTTGGGGGGTTGGTTCACCATTAATCTCCATATTTGCCCAAGTTGTCATTGTGCCTCATGGAAGTCATAGTTCAAGTGCCTTGTCCCTTGTTTCCCTGTGTTATGGGCTCCCCTACTACATTGCCTAGGAGACACTGTGGTGACTCAGCCAGAGGCAATGTTCATAGATTCCAAGGCCAGATGGGACAATTGTGATCATCTGGTCTGACTTCCTGCATAAGACAGGCCATTGGACTGCCCCAAAATAATTCCTAGATTATATGTGTTAGAAGAACATCAATGCTGAACAGTTCAGTTCAGTTCAGGAATGTCTGTTATAATTTTAGTTATTTTATCTTTTGTCCTGATTTGGTTCAAATAAACGTCAGAATATTATAATTTCTCACTAGTTAGAAATTTGGGGGTTCAATTAGCTCTTACTTTTCACTAGATTTTTGAGTGTGAAATAAAAATTAAATATTTTGCATATGCCAGTGTCTGTCCCCAGTTGTGTCTGGTATAGAGGCAGGATCAGTGGGGTAGGCAAGCTCTTTACCCATGCATCCCTTGAGGTTTTTTTTTTAACTAGGCAAAAACGGACTATAGTCTACCTAACTGAGCTTCCTACTGACCCAGCTGAGTCAATAACTGCAATCTCCAGTGCAGTGGGAAAGGCCCTGGTGAATGCCTGATGCAGAGAGCTCTATGACATCCTACATACTGCTTGGGAAAGAAATGTCAGGGTAAAAATGAGTCAGAGTGTGACCATATATGTGGCTTTTAACTCACAACCCCCTTCTTTCTCTGATTAAGCTGTCAAAAATATTCTTGAGTGTATACCGTGCTAATATTGTGGTATTTGTCTACAGCTCAGTGGCAGTGGCTGTGAAGGATTTCACTGCCTGCAAAACAAACTCACAAACAAAATTACAGAGTGATAACAGGAGAAGGCAAATGAAAAAGTCAATCTGTTTTGGTCAATAGTTCTGTACGGCATATAAAAATGTGGCAGGGATCAGGATCTAGCACAGAGCTCTACATCAGAGATAATTCTTTGGCTCTGATTCTCCTCACACTTACACCAGTGGCTCCCCTGACTTCCATGGGATTAGTCCTGATTTACACAGGTATAACAGAAGAGAATCAGGCTTTTTTTTTTCTGTATTTCATATTCTCTCTCTCCTTCCATATCCTCTCACTGAGAGAGAATCTACTTATACAGGCAAAGTTAACTCCTGATCTATGATTAAAAAATAATATTTAATCTAAAAGTGTCATACTGATTTTATACATGCCCACACAAACAAAACTCAATCCACCAAGGAAATACATCCCTTTCTGGGTTTGGAATACAACACCTAATTCATAGCACACAGCAACAATACAGAGTTATAGAGTTCAGGAGAGGGAGCGAAGTAGAATGTTATATTTAGCTGAAATTGTAGAAGGAGGTTACATAGGTCAAATTTAATTAGCCAAGCTAGAATTCGGCCAGAACATTCAAGCTAAAACTCAACTTGAAAGAAGTGTCACAGGATCTTTAATGATTAAAAGAAGCCAGGATCTTGGGTTTCATATTTCTTAAAAGAGATTATATACAAACATTCAGAGATGGTGATTATACCTGTATGCAAAACTCTTCTATGCTCACAATATATTTTAAAAGCCTGTCAGTTACTTCCCCCAATATCCTTTTAGAGTGCTGATTTCTGTCAGTCTATCAAATTTAGAGAGGAAAGAAAGCAATTATATTCCAAATTCAATCCTTATTTTTGGTTAAAATTTACAAGCTGATTTGTCATAAAATGTGTTAAAATGGTTCTGTTTTTGCAGACTTAGAAAACAAAAATGATTTTATAGCCTCAATATTATATTCTTTCTGGGATGGGAACTGTTTTATGTAGGGGGCTTATTTAAATACAGTTAGGGTTCTATCTTCAATAATTGGAAGAGCACATTCAGGAAGCAGACCTGTGAATTGATTTAACATCTCAAGCATAAAGGTATATTACATCATTTAAACTTATAGGTGCTAAATTGATAACATTGGTGAAATCAGGCAACAGAGCCGTGCTGACGAATGCGGCGAGAGGAGAGTGAAGTATTGTGCTTCTCTTCCACCTACAACTCTCCCCCCAAAAAAGGGTTGATACGGGGACAATTTTTTATCCATTAAAAAAAGTAACCCACAGTTTGGGATATTTAACCAACTCTAGCCCTCATACTGCAAACTCAGCAGCCCTGATTCACCATGCTCCTGCCATCATATAGTCATTTATACTGGTGTAAAGTGAGTGCAAGATTCTACTAGTCTGATCTGGCATCATTTTACACGTATTTTGCACAGGGGTAAATGACTACACGTGGTGCAGGGCAATGGTGAATTGGGCTCAGTGGGACAGCTCATCTGCTGAAAGATACTCAGGTGTATGAGTGATTGCAATGTCAGGGCCTATATCTATCTCCCTCTATATAATCAGCACGCTAGCCAGACTTCGACTATTTCTAAAATGAAGACTGTAGAACACAGGCCATCAGCGTAACTCCTCAACACAAAATTAAGCTGTAGGAAACCATGCTGCCTAACTGAAACTCTAGATAGTTTCAGGTGGACTTGTTTAGTTTCTCTCTAAGTTTGAGTCTTGCTTTCCAAGACAAAAGCAGCTGGAAATGCTGCGGCAGCAGCACATTCAGCCCCTGAGGCGTAGAAAACGCCTCCTCTCTTTTTGAAGCCATGGGAACACATGATGCAAGGTGTAATCTGTTAAAGGTTACAGTTTATTTTTGAAAAACAGCATCTTAGAAATTTACCTCTGTAACACATTTGCTAGGAGAGATGAAAGCTGGTTATGGAAATCAGAGGATTTTGTGAGATTTACTAGGCATTCGGGGGTTTTTTCCCCTGGATATTTGATGGCAACAAAACGAGACTTACCATTTATCACTTGGGGTCCAATCCCACTGCTTTTAAGTACATGAGCAGCTCTACTGAAGAGACCTTTAGTTATTAATCTAGCAATCCTATTCCTCATTCTGCTCTCTAATAATTCCCTACACCTTGTTCATCTTACTAATCGGCATGAAAAGACCTCTGCATTATGTTTGTAACACAGCATCCTCAAGCCCCAACACTCATCCACTCCCCTAACATTAAATAAAATGAGCCTCTGATAAGCCAGTGCAGAAAGAACTATGCCAGTAATGGGAACTGCTTACAATCTATCACCATATCAACCTACGTTCTTCCACACACACTCCCACACACTGCCCCCATGTCCAAATCTGATAGTAAATGGCACAGGATGAACATTTCATTACTAATTTATGAGATATGGGCAGAAGAGAGAGTCAGTGGGCGTGATTCTTGCCTGTCTCACCCCTTGCAACACCATTTATATCTGTGCAAAGTAGGTATCAAATGTTACCTTCTGATTTGGTTTTATAGTTTGAACAGATGTACAGGACCTCACCAAGCACAATGCAGTGGAAAATCAGCCCACTATTTTAAGCAAATTATCTCCACATAATTATCAGCCTCTGCCTGAATTTTTCTGTTTTCTGTGGCTCTATGATCCTCATGTGTTGCCATGTATCTGAAACCACAGGAACTTCACTTCTGTGATGAGGAGTTTGCAAATCTTTCACTATGATGAGTACAAATTTGACACTTTAAAAGAAAATTTGTAGAAACTAGTATCAGTCTCAAATATGAATGGAGTCCAGATCAACAGAAATACAATAAGATTGCCTTTGCCACTGCCATTATTATAGTATTTCCAGTGAACAACCTCAAAATACTTGTGGGAAAGAGTGTTTCTCCCTTGGTATGTTATGAAATGGTGCTGAACAATTTGGTGGCATGCTCTACAAGGCATGGGGAGAGGGTTCTGTGCCCTTGAGGGAGAGATGAAAATGAAAATAAGATAGAAGAGAAGAAAGATACAAAGAAGAAACTAAGAAAACAACATGACAAAACAAAAAGAAAATAAAAAATTTCCCCACCTTAAACTGGCACAATATTCACATGTGGATAAACACTGGACCAAAAATATGAACACAAATATGCACAACTTTCATGGACAACTTTGCTGTCCTTCAAATTATGAAAGTGAAAGTAGAAAATGAACACTGGTGGCTCCAATCCTACAATTTGCTCTATGTGAATAGACCTCTGCATTCACATGGAGTGCCGTAAAACTCAGACTATATGTCAGTACCGAGCTCTACTCATATGGAGTACATTTCAGGTCTGGGGACTTATAGATCATATAATAAAACTCTGGAATGTATCACCTATTTTTTCCAGTTATTAATCAAGTAATATATTTTCATTTATATTATCTTGTTTTTTGAGTGTTTCTAGGTGTCTAGTAAAGTATAATTAAAAACATAAAACCTGATTAAAAGTCTGAATGGGATTTTAGAACCAATCAATGGGGGCAGATTGTTACCTGGCAGCTCTGTGTTCTTGGGGAATCAGGGCATAAAACCTTTACTCTCTCTCTGGCTCATCTGATTCCTCCCTTCCCCCCCCCCCCAGCCTCTGCTTGAAGCAGAAACAAGAATTAGCATGAAGAATGGAGAATCAAAATCCAAAGCAGGGACTTCACTGAACTCTGGGATTGGCAAAGCAGGGATGCAAAGCATGATGGGAGATGTCTGCTCCTGATGTAAATGAACTCACATCTACACCCATCCAGCTCCACAGTTATCAGACCATTCTAGTTATTAATATGCAAAACACTGAATCTGCCTGATTGCATTGTGAGCTCCCTCAAGGAACATTGACCATAGTTGGGAGTGATCAACTCCTATTGTCCAGCATAAAGAAAACCACTCTGGGGTACTTCATTGAGACATTCTTTACCCATAAACAAACCTGGTTCTACAAAAAAACCTTACCCAAATTCAAACCCCTGTTCTGATGCCTGGATCCAAAATGCTGCATGCTTCCCCATTTTCCTGACTGATCCTGTTGTGGGCTTTGCCTCTCTCTCAAGCGCTCCTGACCCTAAGCTGAACAGCCTGTCTCTTGGGAACTTCTGAGCTGCAAGGCGTGGTGAGATTCCCCCCCACATCTTTCCCCAATATTCTCTCTCTCTCTCTCTCTCTCTCTTTAATCCAGGTATAACTTTCTACTTTTGTAATCAAATCTGGGCTAGGCTTCTCCAATACTCCTACTGTAATTTTGTTGTATTGTTAGATTGTTTTTCTCTCCTTGTGAGGCATCACTATTAGTATCATAAGTTTTATACACCTGGCAATAAACTAACTATTGTAATCAAGCTGGTTGCCAGTTTCTCTCTCTCTAAATGCATTTACTCCTTTGTGTTCTTGGCTTCCCTATCTTGATCTGCAGCAACGCTTCTTTTGCCTCAGCCAAAGATCCCTGGAGTGCCCAAAATCCTATGGGGTTTGCTTATCAAAGGGGTTAGTTAGAACAATTGTAGAGTGAGGTGGGAGGCAGCTGAGAAGTGCTGCTCTGCCTAGCCTACGGAGTCCAGGGGCATATAAAGGAAGCAGCTGAAAGTGCTGTTTGGACACAGCCTGCTCATAAGTGTGCTTCATTCTAGTATGGTACAAGGGGCACATGAGGGTGACGGCTGACAGTGCTGTGTCACCCAGCCTGCTGAGTTCAGGGACGTAAAAGGGGTCAGCTGAGAGTGCTGATAGCCCGGTCTGCTCAGACGCACTCAGTTAATCGGGAAGGGTTGTGTGTATCTGTGGGGGTGTTGTTTGAATCTGGGGCTGGAGGAACCCAGCCCTGAAAACCTTAGGTCCTGCAGGATAGCTCCACTGGGAGGGGACTTGTAGCCATATGAACACACCAGTAACACAAGCAGCACATTAATAGAATCTCACCCCCTCTTCCAGGAAGGTAAATAAGCACACCTCAAAGTGACGGGCAAATCTGGTAACCAGATGAATATTCCCAACTAGAAGTGGGACTGTTTCATCCCAGGTGGGGTTTGGAATTTAGCCGGAGCCAGCAGAGGTGGCGATGTCATCTGAGTCCCTTCTCTGGTCTAGACTGCTCAGACTTCCTTTGTCTCCCCCTCATCTCCAGAAGAGGAGAGGAGAGGACAGACCTTTGACCAGTGGCTCCCCAAAGGTCCAAGTCACCCACCTGCAGGTGAAGAACCTCATGCTACAGACCCAAGCTATGCAATTTGCAACCAAAGCACAGACCTTGCACAAACAGATAGCTCAACTGCAGGCCCAGGTAATCCAGCTCACTGCCAAAACACAGATCCTACGTGACCAGCTAGTGCACTCGCAGAGAGAAGCACTACACTACACGCTGAGAAGACCATCCATCACCTGAACTGCCTTCCACAATGCCACTGCGCAAATTGTTTGAAAGGGACCATTACAGTTCTGGGCATTCCTGGACTAATACAGACTGTTCCATCCTGCTCCACCCCTGAACGTAGCCCAGACAAGGTGGGGCTAGTAGTCAGCCTTCTCACCAGTTAAATATTCCTCTCTTGGTGGAGTAGAAAAGCCCAGTGGTCTCCAACTGTAATATCTTCCTGAAAGCCTTCTCAACCATTTTTGATAACCCACATCACATCCACTCCTAAGATGCTGTCCTCCGGAAGCTTCTTCAGGGGCAAGGGCCAGTCACCTCCTACACCACTCACTTCTAAAGGCTCATGGCCAATATCAAATGGAATGAGACAGTTCATTCTCTAATTCCACTTGGGACTCAGTGAGGATGTAAAAAATGAGCTACTCTGCATTGAAAACCTGACCTTGAAGTCTTTATTGATCTCATCCTGTTTATTGACTCTTGGCTGCATGAGCAGGAGGAAAGAAGGGGCAACCCGATGCCCCCACTTCTGCCTGCCATGCCAAGACCTGTAGAACTGAGTCCTGGATCCATGCAATTGACCTCAGTCACCAACACCTGACCCCACAGGATAAAGATCTTTGACATCAATTGAACCTCTGTTTTTACTGCTGGGCACCAGGAAATGCCCTTGCTTTTAGTTCAGCTTGAAAAAGGTTGGGAAATGGCTCAACCCAGGCCCCATAGGAGGTGCAGCCTGGGCATCGCCAGAGTTATATGCTCTGGAACTACCTCCCAATCCTTGAATAGAAGCCATCCTGGGAACCACGGGTTCCCCACATTTCCAAATGCTGCTGCAATTGTGGATCTTGGGGAAGATAAGGCAGATTGCCCTGCAACTGGCAATGATAGACTCTGGGGCCACTGCCAACTTTACAAATGCTAAAGAAACCCAAACCCTCCAGATCCCTCTCTGGCCAAAACTCACACCAGACCTGGTGCAGACGATAGAGGGTTGCTCCTATTGTCAGGCCTGGTGACCCAAGAGACTGTTCCAAGAGGCCATAGTGGAAGGACACTTGGAAATAACATACTTTGACGTTAGGAGGAGAAATTAAAAAGCCTGGGACTTTTCACCTTGGAAAAGAGATGACTAACAGGGGGGAAGTCTGAAGGTTGATAGAGGTCTATAAAACTGTGAATGGTATGGAGAAAGTGAGTAAGGAAGTGTTATTTACCCCTTCACATAACACAAGAGCCAGAGGTCACCCAAATAAACTAATAGGCAGCAAGTTTAAAAGAAACACAAGAAAATATTTCTTCACACAACACACAATCAACCTGTGAAACAAGTTGCCTTGGATGTTCTGAAGGCCAAAACTACAAAAGGATTAAAAAAAGAACTAGATAAGTTCATGGAAGATAGGTCCATTAATTAGCCAAGATGGTCAGGGATGCAACCCCATGGTCTGATTGTCCCTAGCCTCCGATGGTCAGAAGCTGGGACTAGATAAAAGGAAATGGATCACTGGATAATTGTCTGTTCTGTTCATTCCCTCTTAAGCACCTGGTATTGGTCACTGTTGGAAGACAGGATATTGGGCTAGATGGACCATTGGTCTGACCCAAAATGGCCCTTCTTATGTCCTGAGCTATGAAATACTGACCAAGAGCTCCTTGCAATCAAAACTGCTTTTGAGGAATAGTGTCACCACCTGAAGGGAGCTTGCAGTGCAGGACTGGTTTTTACTGACCATAAGAACCAGTCTTCGCAGAACTAAGAGCAATCTTTTGGTTTGGGCAGGTGGAAAATGTCAGTCTCTGCTTTCATGTTATTTGTAATCAGCAGCTTTCTGTATTGATGTCTAACAGTGAAACATACTGTTAGCGAGAATTTTTAAGCAATCGGTAAACTCTGGGGTTGTGCCGTACGACTGGAGAATTGCTAACGTAGTTCCTATTTTTAAGAAAGGGAATAAAAGTGATCCGGGTAATTATAGGCCTGTTAGCTTGACGTCTGTCATGTGTAAGGTCTTGGAAAAAATTTTAAGGGAGAAAGTAGTTAAGGACATTGAGGTCAATGGTAATTGGGACAAATTGCAGCATGGATTTACTAAAGGTAGATCGTGCCAAACCAACCTGATCTCCTTCTTTGAGAAGGTGACGGATTACTTAGACAGAGGCAATGCAGTAGATCTAATTTACCTCGATTTCAGTAAGGCGTTTGACACGGTTCCTCATGGGGAATTGTTAGTTAAATTGAAAAAGATGGGGATGAATGTGAAAATTGTAAGGTGGATAAGGAACTGG
>ML675604.1:30054601-30074013 GCA_007922155.1 Mesoclemmys tuberculata | reverse complement strand
TGATCATATTGGTCCCTTCTGACCTATGAGTCTATGAGTCTAAGATGAGCTTTGAAACTTAATGCAGCATAGGCAAGCAAAATACTGTAGGCATGTATATAAAGGGGAATAGATGTCTTAATTAATTTTGTTGCCCTGCAGCCCTGTACTTCACATAATGCCATACACACATTAAGTATGAAGATGTGGGATTACAAACATTCTACTTCAATTTTATTTGATATTAAATATTTAGTTCAGGCAAGCCTCTGGGCTATTAAAACACCTTCAAACACAGATTCTTTAAGAGTTTAGGGAAGATTGGAACAAATCATTAAATAGCCAAGCTAAATACTGCATTATTAAAAGGACAAAGACAAACACTTATTTCTCATTTTAGAAGTATGATACTGTTTGTCATAGCTTTTCAGAAGCCTGAAGATACAAACCATTCCCTTCTGATTTTGTCGTTTGTCCCACACCAGATCTAAGGCTCAGCACCTGGTTATCATTGATTTCAGTTCTAGTGCTCACTGAACAAAACAAGAACAAAACAATCATCTCTGTCTTTAAACAGTGGAGAGGGTGGGCCAAATGTTGTCTAGCACCCTAGGCAGAGCCCACATCACCAGAAAGGCACACTCATCCTTACCCTCTCTCTCAGTTTCACTGAGATTTGGCATCCCTATGGCCCCTGCTTAGCGAGTGGGCTTGTTGAGGGGTAATCCCGCAATCAGGACAGGCCAAACACAGTTCTGCTGCCCTTTACTCATACTGTAGGGATAACAACATTCCATTACCCCAGCACTAAAGTGATTTGTAACCCAACATGAGCCAAAATTGATCACACTGGCAAAGTAGATCCCTCTGCTGAATACCTAGACAGAGTGCATGTGTTTATGTAAATATGGTTTGTTCCTGAAGTATTTTTCCCCAGCTCATCTCATTCAGACCCTGTTTATGTCTTCAAATAAAACATTTAGGGCCAGTTTCTGATACCCTTACCCTTATTGAAGTCAGTGGGACTACTTGTGGAATAAGGGTGCTACTTAATGTAAGTAAGGATATCAAAATCTAGCTTTAATGACTACTCTATCTAGTTAATATTTTTTGCAAAATATCAGTCAGATCCTACAACCTTCACTCACAAGAGAAGTCCAACTGGTATCAATGATGGAAGCATAAGGCTAGAATCCAAGTCATTTTAACCTTTTGTTGTCAGGGTGCAAACTCTTCCTGCCAAAAATAATAGGATATGACTTTTACCCATATCGACCCCCATCCTGAATTCCTTGCAAATCCAAAGTGTCCCCATTGAGGTAAATGAGAGTTCTGAGTGTGCAAGAAATGCAAGATTGGGCCATAATTATAGGTACAGCTGGTATAGGTACAGCTGGCAGCCCTGCCATTAACTAAGGTTGCCTGAAACTTCCCCTTATACTTCAGTTCCTTTATGGGGAGTTATGACAGTAATGCATGCACATCAGGAGAACTGACCTCTAAATGTACACTCACACCCCAGTTTTAAAAAAAGGTCTGAGAATATCAACTTCATATCATTCAAAACCTGGAAACAGAAGTTTAGATGTTCTTTGAGAATTACACCCAGAATGTCAGTGCTATATAACTAACAGATACTGGCAAGTACATGTTTAAATCATACAGAAATTAATGGCATGAGGAGGACAATAAGAGCCCTCTGATGGAATAATTGCTTCACCATAGGGAACTCATGCTGCTAAAATTTGTTGGTGCCTGGACTACAAATGAGTTCTCAATGCTGGTAACAATGCAGCACAATGACAATAACAGACCAAGTGTCTGGCAGGGAAGAAGAACCTTCAAAGTCACACAGTATGTTAATGTTGGCAAATGAAGTTGGAAGGTATTTGTGTTTTAGAAACTTCAACGAAACAGAGAGAGAGGTAAAACATCAAAATCCTCCCTTTCTCAATTCCTTTACAGCTGATGTTAAAAAAGCCACCTCCTCTCTGAGAATTTTTAAATATGCTGCACCAATGCCTCATAATCAAATCTCTTTGAGCTATTGGTGCAATCAACACATTCAAATTAAAATGTATTCATAAGAATCCCAAACTACTTCTCTGTCAATAGTTCAATGACATACGCTTGGCAGGGATAGACACTCAGTTGAAGTATGGAATTAGACAAGGTGAATCTCTACACACCAAAGCCTCAATCCTGAAATTCAGAAATGAATCAGAATAGGAACACAGAGACCTGCCAATATATGGGTGGGTTTTCATGTTTTTTTGCTTATACTGTGAGAGCATATTGGCTTTTAGGAAATGTAATTTAATAACCAAGTAGCTGTTTTGCTGCAGTCCTTATTATTTTGTTAGTTTAATGTAATTAAGTTGTATTTTAAATAAAGGAATTATTGCATTAAAAGGGAGAGATGAATTACTGGATCTTTGTACAATGTGGAAGTTTCTGGTTTTGTTTGTTTGTTTTTTTAAATAGAAAAGACTTTAATTAATTTGGTTTATTCTTTTATGGATCTGAATGGTTTTTGTTTCTTGGTCAGCAGACTTTTTTACTAATCTTTTGACATGTCCTAAAGATAGTCTGACATATACAAGTCTTTTCCTGTAGTAAAGAGTGTATTGCATATAAGATGTGTTTTAAAGCGCTCTGAACTCTTAAGAAGATTTTGTACATCAATGGAGTTTTGTTCTTTCTGGGGGAAAGTAAATAAAAAACACTAATTTTAGGATTATAATCTATTGTGCAGTCAAAAAGGTGGTGGTGTATAATGCAGAGATTTAAATTATTAAAGGTACCTCATTTTGTTTGTAAATTGTAGGATTTCTTCTGCAAAAACAGGACTAACGATATAAACAAGCTGCTACTTTCCCCTGGTGTTCTTGTTGAGGTAATATACAGTTTCTAAGGGAGACACAGGCAAAAGCTGAAACATCTTATACACAGGAAAGGTGTGACCTTTTGACTTTAAGCATGTTGGCTTTTTAGGAAATGTAGTTTAGTAACTGAGTGCAGGCCTTGTTAATTAAAATGTATTTTTAATAAACGAATTATTTCATTAACGTGGGGAGATGAATTAAAAGATCTGCTTGCACCAGGTAGGAATTCAATGGAGGGTTTTTTTTAAATGGAGAAGAAGATTTGAATTCATTTAGCTCAGGATTGTGGGTATTTCTCCTTTTATAAAAAGGGCTGAGCTTCCACCCACAGGAAGTCTCTCAGAGTAGAGCTGAGGTACTGCTAACTATAATGCAAGAGCCAAAGAATAGTCTGGGTTTAACAATAAAGTTTCTAGCCAGGAATTATATTGACTGTTTATGCTGCAGTTAACTCCCTGGATTGAGGGCTAGTGTTAACATCGTAATTTGAGGATTTCAAACATTTGCTAGATTTTCAAATGCCTTGCTGAACCAAGATAGGTGAAAGGCAACAGATGGTCATCTTGTCCTGTAAACATGTCATATAAAATTGTTTATAAAAAACCCAGATGAAGTTCAAAATGAAGTGAAAATAATTGCAAGAAATGAGTATGTTTAGGCTGATATGCAATGGCAAAACAGGCCTTCAAGAACTCTTGAGATCACAAGTTAGCACAACAATAGAGCAGAAATTCCTTGAATTGTAAAGAAATCATGTTAGGGGCACCTGAAACATTCCTGACTGTACATATTGGTATGATGGTGATTGACCATGTCCTTTCCAGATATTTTAGGGAGAGAAACATGGCAAGGAGGAGTTCCCAGAAAGGCTCACATCTGGAGATCTCATTCAAAGCCATCATGTTTAGCCATGACTCCACAGTAATTCTCCAAAGTATCTAGACAAGAGAATGACCAGCGAGCATGCCAGTGGAATCTTAAGCAACCTTCAAATTCCTGCTATTCCCCTTCCTTGACTTTTGCTATGTCCCCATTTTATGTTCTGTCTCTTTCCTGCCTTTTTGTCCTCTGTCCAATTCCAGGTTTCACTACTACTGGGAATTAATTCAGATTCGTGATACCACCACCATAACCAGCACAATGGGCCCAAACAGTATAAAGAGCTGTGTCACACCATTAAGGTGATGTGGTGGGAGGAAGCCAGAGAATACCAAACAGATATCAGACCAGACTTTTGGGCTGGGGTCCAGAAGTACAAGCACACCTGTTCATGATTGACCCTGTGCCCTGGTTTCCTGCCTGTAGTGCTTCCGTGAAGTCAGCATCAGACACACAAGTTTTCCCTTCTTTTCTGTCCTTTTTCTTTCCCTCTCATATGTGTTTGTCTAAAGAGCCATATCAAGAATATTTGAACTAAAATCTACCCAGTGATTGATTCTTTCTTCCCTCCTCCCTCCACCCTGCAAGCAAGACTTTTAGGTCTGGTAAGAGACATTTAAACAACATTTTATCCTCAGAATAACTTTACTGAATGTATAGGGGAAAACAAGGAACTGTCCCAGAATGTGTGATCATTTCACTTTTGAAATCCAATTATCTAATTTCTAATAAGTGTTTTAACTAAGGTGTGGTGGCTACAGTAAAAGCAGACTGGAGTCCGTTTACTCAAAGTCCACAAATGACAATCAAATATTTAAAGTTGTAACAATACAAAGAGAATTCTAAAATACCTTTGAGCCTAATACTCTCTATTGAGATGTGGAGCTAGCATTAATTTTTGAATTCTGCTTTTTTTTTTCTTATTATTTTCTAAAACAAATAAATTATATATATTTTTGCAGGTTCAGTGAAATACCTCTCCTAACATTTCTGTTCTCTACAGACTTAGATACATGTGTAGCATCCTGTAGTAGTGTATTACTCTGGTGGTCCCAAATTCAGCAAAACAATTGACATAAACAGAGGCAACCTATGCCTGCCAATAGTGGGGAGGGAAGCAAAGTCAGGGAAGCCTACTTCAGCAGCGTTATGGAGCATGTTCAGTCCATTTGAGCATGCTCAGTACACGCCAACCAACAAATCTAGGGGGCATGTGACCCCCCATTCCTTCCCCCCCCCATTCATTGCCTCTGGACTTAATCAAGTGCTCAACTCCATTCATCTTCAGCAAAGCCCTTAAGCATAAAATAAAGTATGTGCTTAAGACTTTGCTCAGGCAAGTCCTGTATGCCAGACAAACTGAATCCATAAAAGTAATTTCTACTGAAATATATCATAAAATGTACTTAGGCATACAAAGTATAATAATAAAGAATATAGTGAAAAGCATAACAATCATATCACCTTTTTAAATAATTGTCGCTATCAGTGGAACTTCATTACTAATTAACACAATTAAATATTTTGCACCTGTAAATATGCTTTTATATTTAAGGAAAATTCAGTTTTCAGTTGAATTGTACTCTTAAATTATTATATTGCCAATTTTCAAATCAGCTTTGGACTAAAATAAATTATGTACATAATAAATTCTTACATGAAATTAAATAAATTTTCCTGATACTTCAAACATAGTACATCCAGTAATTAGGGGGAAGTAATATTTTATTTTCAATGAATCTGAGAATAATTTAGGTGAACTTAATAAGGTAAAGTTCTTCAGTTCACAAAAAAAAGAATTATAACAAGTCAGTCTAAAAACGTATCTAATGCAACCTAATTTGCTCTGAGAACTAGCTTTTGAGACACCATAATACTACGAGATGAATCTCTGTTTTCCTTTAACATCTTTTTCTAAATTACAACATATGTGAGATGACAAAATTATTAAACCTTCGTACAAAATAAAAATCCATGTCCATCAAGATACTGATCCATTAAGACAATGAAACTGTGCAAGGCAGAGTAAGTATCCAGAAATGTCTAAATGCTACATGTGTAGCTTAGGTTTTAGAAAATAATTGTCTGACTGTGACAGTCTGTACCCCTATGTTGACCCGCTTTACAAGACTATGATAAATTTTATACAAAGTATGCCTTGTGAGGTATCATTTGAAAACTCAATATTTACTGATCATTATTGTCCTGGTAAAATATTTGTGGCAACAGTGTAAGTAAAGTTATATGATGCTATCATATCATACTACTAAGACATTTTGAAGTCTTGAGAACAGCCACAAACCAGTTCCCCAGAGACAAAAGGCTAGCTGACGTCTCAGCCAATAAATCAAATGGACCATCACCTGGTTGTGTCCAGTCGTTGGCAAGAAAGAGGGTGTGGATGAAAAATAGACATCGTAACAAAGAAATAGCTTAGGGTTTCATTCCACACAGACTTTCCATCTTCTGAACCTCAGCTGGAGATGAACCTTAAAGAAGAGAAAGAACTATAAAAAGGGAAGGCAGCTGCCTCAAATTATCTCTACCTTTATCTCTACCCATGGCATTGACAACAGCTGAAGAACAAGGAAGCAGCACTGAACTGGGGGAGGAATCCTGACTGAAAGAAATTAGCCAATAAGACTGATGAAACATGTGATAAGAGAGCCCTCTTCTTTGAATTCACTTAGCTTGTTAAGTTAGGCATTAGTTGCATTTTACTTTTATTTTCTTGTAATCAATTCTGACTTTTATGCCTCATTACTTGCAGTCACTTAAAATCTATCCTTCTGTAGTTAACAAATTTGTTTTATTGTTTTATCTAAACCAGTGTGTTTGGACTGAGGTGTTTGGGAAACTCCATTTGGGATAACAAGATTTGTGCATATCATTTTCCATTAATAAAATGACGGACTTTATGTGAGCTTGTATTGTCTAGGAGAGAGATGGGCAGCACAAGACATACATTTCTGGAGAAGGACTGGGACTGGAAACTTGCTGGTGATACACTGCAGTGTAATTCAAGAGTGGCTGGCTATTGAACTCATACAATATAGTTGGGAGTAACTTACATGCTAGAGGCTGTGTGTGAGCTGTGTGTGGTGGTGGCTCTCACAGCAAAGCATTATAAAAAGCACCCCAGGCTGGAGAACTGAGGGGACACAGCTGTTCATCGGGCCAGACTGTACCCTGCATAATGTCACACTGGCATATTTTATTTTAGAAATAGTACATGATTATTCAATTAAAAACTGTATCATAGTGCACATACACAAGGGAGCAGAGTTCAGGCGTCATTTATACTGGATACAATTTTCCCAGTTTTCCCACCTACAAATTAACCTCTGTGTCAGTACAGTGTGCAGACTGCCGCAGCCCTTTCTCAGCCAAGCAATCCTGACTTCAATGGGACTACTCACATAAGTCAAGATCACTCTCCTGAGTAAACTCTTCAGGCATTCTCCAGATATAGAACTGCCAAGAAAACAGGCTGTCATGCTGCTTTTTTGCACACCAGTGAAACTTTTCCTTGTCTACACCAGTCTACTGGTTGTCATGTGGGAAATCTGCAACCCAGTTTCTATTTATCTCTGATCTATCTAGAGTTCTGACTTTTGCAGAATGTCATAGCTCATTGTCTGTTGGTATGGACAGGATTGCCCTCAGAATAGGAGATGAAAGGATCAAAACATGTGCTAACATAAAATCTGAGCAATCTATTCATTTCAATGGGACTGCCTGGTTATAAACCAGCAGAGAATTTGGCCCAAGGGTACACTTTTTTTAAAATAAGGAATTTGTCTGAGAGAATTACATTGAATAGTTATTTCTTTGATACAAATGTCCAAAATTTGTTCTTACAAAGAACTTTCTAGCAGCTTCTGATTCCATTTATTTGGATAAACAAGAGAATGTTTGGTGCAGTTTAGAGGTTAGAATTAAGATGATTACTTAAGCTAACAGTCTGTAATAGCTTCTTCTAAAGCCTATCTGTGACTATGTAGTTTAGTACATAAAGTAATTTCAAGAATGCATATTATTCACTCAAATGCTTGTAACAAGTATGAGTTATTTTGGTCTATCATACCAATTGGTCTCTTGGTTAGAAATATTCATTTAATTTCTGTTGAAAAAGTTTCTCATATCAGCCAAGCTGCTGTGTTTTTAAACCTCAGTGTTCTGGCTATTGTAAAATTCCAACAAGTATCTAAATCACATTCTAGAGGTAATTACTTGACAAGGACTTAGGCATCTAAAGGCCAAATTCTGTCCTCATTTATACTATGCTATTCCATTGACTTAATTTGTGTGGCTGAGGGTTTACCATAAATCATGTATTATAATACAAAGAGAAGTGAAAGAGCATCTGGGCAACTTATAGCTTTATTGAACTATTAAAATTAAAGCTCAATGGAAGTTAAATCTCAAGAGCATGTATCTCTATTTAGAGAACTATATATAATAATCCCCTTACCTGGAGAGAATATGAGGGTTTTATTTTCTTTGAAATAGTTAAAAAATAATGTGTTTCTGAACTAAGACACTTCATAGCAAGTCTCAGCTTAAAGTGAATGGTTTCAATGACTATCAATGTGGGTCTATAATGAAAATGTGGACCGACTCTTAACTTCATGCGAATTCTAATCAGCAGAAAGGTCTCACAACACATTTAGAATATAAAAACATTACACTTTTTGAATTATTTGTAAAATGCCCCTGATCTTTTGATATCTGAGGGAGTCAGTACAATAGCTAGTTTTTCTAGTTTCCTTTTCCTAGGAATTTGTAGGCTTTGCTGTGGAAGAGAGATTAGTAATGATAAATTTTAACTCTCTAAATGTAAATCACATTAAGCTTCCTTTAAGCTTCAGAAGATTCCCAAAACCATCATTTCAACTTGGAACAGCCACAATCAACAACTGTTTCTTCATGGTGATATGTAATTTGTTTGTCACTGTTATGAAATTATGGGTATTCTCAACCTTCTGTTTTCAGAGAACTTGGATTAAAAGTCTTTCTTTCTTTACAATAAACAAAAGTAGTTTAAGAACATTATGAAATTGTATCCTGTGGTTTCATGGTCCTTTTGCTGAGTCCTGATGTGCACATTTTTTGTTTCTCCAAAGTTTCCGCTTTGGATTAGCTTGAGTCAGCTTAGACTGGTGATCACAGAAATACTGCTATACATTTTCAGTGGGATAGATTCAGAGCATATATAACTGAGAGCTAAACAGACATTCAAAAGGAAAAACCTCAAGTCCAATATTCCCATTCACCCAAGTTCAACAACATGCATTTGAGAGGTAATGTGCTCTAGCAGGTAGGGCACTGGGCTAGGAGATGGGGGTTCAATTCCCAACTCTGACATTAACCTGCTGTTTGACCTTAAGCAAATCACTTCACTGCGCTTTGCCTTTATTGTTCTATTTAGTTTGTAAACCCTATCGGTCAGGAGCGTTCTCTTACTATGAATCTGCACAGCACCTAGCCCAATGAGTCCCCACTCTCAGTTGGGGCCACTAAGTGCTATAAAAATAAAAATAAGAATGGTACACCAAGCCAAAGCTTGTTTAAAGAAAACATGAGTTAAATAGGGATAACTTGGGAAAATATAGGGCTTGATTCTCCTCTTCTGTAACACTGCTAGGAGGAATTCAGTCAATGGAGTTATGCCAGTGTAAAACAGGTGTAAATGAGAGGACACTCAGGCCTAGAGTCCATCATTATACTAAAACAGTGAGAGTCATGTGGCACCTTAAAGACTAACACATTTATTTGGGCATAAGCTTTTGTGGGCAGAAACCCACTTCGTTGGATGCATCATTATACTATGTATCTGCTGTTAA
Organism: Mesoclemmys tuberculata; assembly: GCA_007922155.1. Taxonomy (NCBI): domain Eukaryota; kingdom Metazoa; phylum Chordata; order Testudines; family Chelidae; genus Mesoclemmys; species Mesoclemmys tuberculata. The sequence goes on along the minus strand of ML675604.1, from coordinate 30,064,424 downwards.
CCTGCAAGAAATGACTCCACCCAACCCAAAAGATATGAAAGAAAGATTGACCAATACAAATCGCATCAACCTGAGGACTGTACTAAAAGCTTCGTCTATTGTAATATGCTAGAACAAATGCACTTACCTTTAAAAGGATGCTGCCAGCTTGAGATCTACTCAATTTTTTGAAGGAGAGTTTAAAGCAATTTCAGGTACTATTGCCCAGAGTCCTGCTGCCAATTTTCTGCAATCTTATGGTCAGGTTTTCTTTCTTTTAAAAATGTTTTTCTTTTAAGCTACTGTGAGAAAGAACCCTCCAAACACGGGAAATGGCTGGAGTGACTATTCCAAAGACCCCAGGTTTTTGTTTTGGCCCATTTCTAATGTAGCCCACTAAATGGCTCTTCAAGTAGCTCTTCCTTGAGTTAACAGTCGCAGAAATCGAAAACAGATGCATCTTTTTAAGTGATTTTTCTGAAGGGTGCAAAGGACAAAGTAATATGCTCTCATTTGTTCACTTTTTTAAGTGTCATTGCAAGATAGAGGTTCATTCACTTGCAGCAAAATGTCAGACTTTCCCATTGTTCTTTGTCACTTTTCAAAGATGATTGTTTGTTTCTGCCGATTTGTAATTGCACAGAAAGGTTGATGCCAAGGACTGTGAAAGGGAGGTTTTCTATCATTGTGTCTAATGGCTGTTCTGCTCGGTTTGTGATTATTCATTTACATCTCATGTTTGCTGCTTTTGGCAGCAGTTAGTAGAAGACTTGCAGCAGTTCAATACTGTTTCCTATATGTCTTTCACATAATCATTAGTTTCCTGTTCCAGAAAAACAGCAACATCTTAATGCAATTTGTTCCTCTGATTAATGAGAGAAGTAAATCCAGCCCTTTTTTCTATTTTTCACTCTCTTTATTCAATAAGCCACAGCTGTATGTATCTGAGAATACATGAATTGGTAATATGCCTTGAAATTTTAATCCCTGTGCAGAGAAAGAGAGTTATTGCCTGGTTATTCTCATATTTTCACCATACCATCTACTACAGAAAGGCAAAATGCTAGGGCAAAAAAAGAGTTCTGCAATAATGAAATATCTTCTGACAAAGTGATATTTTTATTCCTCTATTCCTGCTGTGAGCCATCACTAGGCAGCTGTTCTCTGCCTGCTGTAGATAAGGGTTCTATCATCATGGCAAATGAGAGCGTACACATTTGTCTAGTTCCTCATGATAAAGAGTGAGACTGGCCGAATCACATATCTAAACCATTTGAGAAACCAGAGATCTACATTCACATTTTCTAATATCATGCAATTTTGAAATGCTAAGTACATCAAAAATCTTCTCCTTATCTAGAAAAAGCATTACATTCATGCTTGAAGAATTTCTCCAGTAAATGTAAAACAGACCAAATTCATCCCCGGAGTATGTGGATGCAATTCCATTGACTTCAGTAGAGACATGTCTAATTATAGCAGGGATGAATTTGATTCAAACAGTCCAGTGTAGGTGAAAGATTTCATTACAACTTCTGTCCTACTATCCTGAATATTTTAGCAACAGGGTCTGTAGATGAAGGGTGAAGTTTTTTCCATTGGTTTTAGAGAAGATTTTCACATTAAAAAGAAAAAGTCCATCTATATGAACACCAAAGATGAACTATTTTACTTGAATTCATAGCAGGACGAACTTAATTGTCCTATACTGAATAAATAATGGTTCAATACATCTTAATCAGAATATCTGTCATTTAGGGATGGAAGGTCTTATGAAACTTCACCTAAAGCCCGTTTATAATTTCTGTTTGATGAAGTTCAACCCTTGTTCTGTGAGATCACAAATGTAGGAATATTTGGTCAGTGTATCTCACACAAAAGTACAGAAAGTTAATGACATAATTTTCCTGTCTTGTTTTTTTCTTGTTATTTGTTGAGATGCCTCAGACAAATAATGAGTAATTGCTATAGGAATTATTTATCTCCTTTTTTGTAAATTCTAGTGCTGCACACAGTGACTGTTGATTGATGGGAGTGTTCTTGTACTATCTTCCTCTTTAATTTGCCTTCATCTTAGTATCTTTATCCCCAATTTTCTGTCATGTTGGAATCAAATGCCTATTTAGTACAAAGATCATTGAGAGAAAGATTCTTAAAGGACTGTTCTTGAAAGATAATTCAATTTTCCAGGTTTAGTGTGTTCCGCCTGAAGAAGTTTAATTTCCTTCTCTTAGGAATTAATCTGTGAATCTGTCCATTCTTATTGAATGAAGAATAATTAATCCTCCAAAGTAAATCTAATGCATTTCTATACAACATTAGGAGATTTTATAAGATTCTCTTTATTATTAATGGATGTTGTTTTGTGGGACTATTTATTGGCAGATGCTGTTGGTATGGTAAATGAAATCTGCTGAATCCAATATATTGCCATGGAATCCCATTATTCAAGAGCCTTAAATCTATTCTGTAATTCAGTCAAAGGGGTTAGGGCCTAAGATACTCAATAGGAGAGACTAAAAAGTCAGTTGTGGGATGAATTGCATAATTAGGTAAAATGTACCCTGAAGCAGATTCTACAGACTGGGAGGACTAGGTTAAAAATAGGAGTTTTGCCATTGAATTCTATGGGAGAAGGATAGGGCACAAAGGTATTAAACAAAGAAATGTCAGTTGTGGTATCACTTATTTTAAAGGCCAGAGAATCTGCAATAGCTAGAATTCTGCTGTTTTACAGATCATCTTGCCCAGGTTAACAACAATTATTCTGTAGCTGAAAATAAGTCTCAGATGTAAACCAGCATATACAGTGAGATTTTCTTATGCGATCCCAGACACTGGTATAATATTCAGGACACAACTACCCAGTTTCTGGAGAGCTATACAATAGCTTGGCACAATAAGGTTGGTTACCCTTTCCGTGGGAATGGAATGTGGCAGAATTCTTTGAAGTGCAGTTATGGTGGCACTTTAGAATGGATATACCATTACCTGCAAACTAGGGCAGCACTGAAGGTGCGTTTTCTCCCAATTACAGTTGACCCAGAGCCTGAAAAGACTTACTCACATGCTTATCTTTACACTTCGAAATACTCCCACTGAAGCCAATGACAAAAACGGACTGCAACCCGGCTATTCATGCATAAAGTTAAGCATGCACGTGACCCTAGGCACCCCTATATTCACACTCTACAATTCACACTCTACTGCAATGATTTTTGTACAAAATGGGCCTTATGAGGTATCATTTGAAAACTAAAACCACACTCGTCAATAATATTAGTGTAAAATATGTGTAACTATGCTACATGTGAAATTATGGATACTCACTAATATTATGTATTAAGGTCTGTGACTAAAAGGTGTTTAAACCAGGCATATCAGGGGGAGTTGATAAACAGGTTCGCTCCAGACAAAGGAAACAGGTCAACAGGTCAAACACGGTGTGGTCCAAATTCAATGCACTATTCGTTTGTATTGGAGGTTGCAGCAGGAAGAAAGCATTTCCACAGTAGCAACTACCAGTGGGAGAGGAACCCTCGGAAAGTCTTAGCTCCCAGACCTTATGGCTCCTTTTACTCAGCATAAACTAAGTAACTTTATCTGAGGACACCCACCTTTCAGAAGAATCCGTTTCAAAGGTTCACTGAAAAGAAATGGCAAAGAGAAAGAGAGGGGGAGTGAACTCCTAAGTTATCCTTCACCTTAAGGAAACAAAGAAACCAAGTGATTTGATCTCTATGAGGCTGGCCAGTAAAAAGCTGGAAAGAAGACTGATGAGTGAGAGAAACATCTTGAACAAGGACTGTATCTTGCTAGATTAAGTTTTAGATTTATGCTTTCACTTTTGTTTGCTTGTAATCAGCTCTCCCTTTAGTTCTTTTACTTGGTATCGCCTAACCCAAGCTCTTTTGTTAATAAACTTGTTTTTCTTTCATCTTAAATAATCAGTGCCGGGTAAATTCAGTAAAGTAATTCAGTAAATTCAGTAAAGCCTCTGGTAAGCTGACAAGTCTGAATGTTTTGCTGTTTCTATAGAGGCAGTGAATTGAATACTTTTCATGTGAAGGTCCAGTGAGAAGGACTGGATCCTGCGAGACAATGATTTGGAGGCATATTCGGGGCTGGAAGATCAGTCTACAATGAGTAACCAAGTGGGGCAACGGAAGAGTGAGGCTTGTGGGCTGCTGACAGGTTGTTGGGGCCAGAGTTCTGCCTCAAGAAACCCAAGTTTACAAGCAGACATTGACTGAATGCCTTACTGGTCTGGGTGAACCCCAAAACATCACACTATCATGGATATGCCGGATTGGAGCCTTACCTCAAATACAGTTATGGGTGGAGTTCCTAGTTTAATTTCTTTAGCTTTATTGGGTATTTGTCAGATCTTTTAGATCATTTTTAGTTTGTTATGGTTTATTTCCCTTCCTTTTTACATTAGCCACAGAGAAATAAATTTAGCCTCCCTTTTTTTTGTTGCTCAGATCCCACTTGAAAGCAGAACATACCTGGGAAGGCGAACACTGCCCTCTGATTCTGTAATCAAGCTTCTGTAATACAGAAAGCCTAGCAATCTAGACAGGCTGATGTGCAGCAATACAGGGGATGCTTATCCAAGACACAATCACTGTCCTTCATTATGAGACTGGTAAAGCTGCACAGTTTGGCATTTTGTAGGCAGCACACTCAACCTCATTGGCAGGTGGCCATCCCTCACTCTTCTGTAGGCCACTTTAAAAACAATATTTGGGGGCTTCAAGGAAAGGCATCTCTAGTTTTCCTTTGGTCACCATGAAATGAGGGCTGTGGGGATTAGGGTTTATAGCTCAGGGATTTCTGATAAATCCATCAGGATCCTGGTGAACAGCGCTGGGGGGGAACTGCAGAGCCAGTCTTCATGGTGTAACAATGTTGAATGCCATCCTACCACAAGCAATGTAACCTTCACTTTCTGAATGTTCCCAGCCTAATCCATATGAAGGCAGCTCTTCTGGTGAAGTCTCTTCCAGGACAGCAGCCTATTGTGCAGCTGACAAACCTATCAGGATGATCTATTCACCCTATCTACTCAGCAAATCTCCTGATCTCTTCCTCCTTCCATTTCTTACTTCAGGGTTGCCAACACTTCAAAGAGAGTTAGTCTTCTAGAAATACTTACTTGACATCATCTCTTTATCGTGTACTAAGCGTGTTGTGAGAAACCTTTGACACTGTGTCAGAGAAATTTAAAGGATGTGAGTTCTGAACATGTTTGTTAAACAAAATTTTCCCTCAAATTTAAGTCTCTGCTCAATTGTAACCCCGAGCATCTCTCTTGCTGGACAAGCTCCTTCTTTGCCACTGTCTTGAATGCTCCCTTTTAATCCTCCTCCTGCTCTTATCTTTGCATCTTCCTCCACAGAGAGCAAGCACATTCAGTTTCCTTTTGGAGCAGAAGTGCTGCAGAGATCAGTGTGCCAGCACCCACTGAGCCATCCTGCCCTAGTCAGAGATCGCCTGCAGACGGCTCAAGTATCCTCTGCTCCCCTACGGTAACTCTTCCTCCCCACGACCCTACCCCAAGACAATTCACAGCAGGCCAAAATTTGGCCCTTTTGTTTTATCCCGATGAACGTTTGGACCAGCGTGCAGAAGCTTTTAAAACCACACAAAAGATGCCTGGTTATATTTTTTTAAATGGATAGAAAATAATGCAGGGAGTATTACAGTGGCATTATACCAACCAATGCTACATCGTCATTTGGAGCACTGTGCCCAGTTTCCATTGCCTCCCTTTGAGAAAGGTGCAGGCAAGATTTGAAAACTCCAAGGAAGTGCAATACAGCTAGCTACACAGATTAAAGATTGACACAGTGCAAAAATTAAGCTTATTGAGCCTGGGAAGAAGAGTTAGGGTAGAATTAACTGACACACTCATCACTGTGAATGGTGCGAGGATAACGGTCCTGTCCTGCCTTTTCCCCAGCCCCTGAATAGGCCTACAAGGAGACACTCAATGCACTTAAATTTCAGACAAATAAAAAGGGATAATGCTTTCGAGTCCTACCTATAGGATTTACTGCCATGAGAGGTCAAAGAGTCCTGGAACTGTGAATGGGTTTTTAAAAGGCCTGGAGAATTTCATGTGATCATTAGGCACCATTTGCAGCTCTGCAAGCTGAAATAATAAGGGTAATTGAATATCATGCTTCTGGGTGTAAGCTAATTGCCTGCAGCATTCTGGAGGGATTTTTCCCTTCTGTACACAGTATAGCATAATTGGAGAGGTGCATTCTGGGAGCCTTCCACCTTCCTCTAAAACATCGCTGACAAAGGCAAAATGCTAAGCTAGATGAACACACGATCTAATCTAGTAAAGCAAGTCCTCTGTTCCTATAGCACCACGGCGAACAACAAGTCAGCTGCAGGCTATCATAATGCCATGGTATAACAAAGTTTTGAGTAGCTTCAGTCATTATTTTTTCCCTGAAATGGCAGCAAAGGACCCAAATGGCACAAAATGCTGATTGCTATGGCAACTTACATATAAACTATTGTTCAGTTATATATTAATATGGATTTATGCTTAATTGGGACCCAGGAGCGAAGAGTCTGTATTTTAAAAACACAATATCCCCTGCATCGCTTTAATCTCATTTCAGTGCTGCTGAGTTTCAGGTAATGGCGAGGTACAGTATGAGCTCAATTAATATAAAATCTTACATTGCAATTGTGCAAGGTGAGAGCTGTGTTAACCTGCCAAATAAGACTTCCTATTTTAACGTTATTTATTCAGTTTTATATTCTTCCAAATGTACTTATCTGAGTAACTATTAGCAACTGATATTAATTAATTAATAGGGCTGCCATATAATTATTTCTGATAATCAAATGAGGTCACCACGGTGATTAGGGATTTTACCATGAATACCAATTCTCCAGTAAAGCTCTTCAGAAAACTGAATCAACTGCATGTAATTATTCTCTGTTCACAAGTAACTGTGATAAAAAGTCCACTTGTACCGTGGGTAGAGCTAAAGATGACCCAGAAAGACCCTCCTACTTCTACCTTAGTGGCATGACCTCAGCTTGGAGAGGTCTGTGCATTGTGGGATCAGCAAAGTTTTAATGACAAAAAGCATCCCAAAAAGCCATCCACATCAATGATCTTTCCTCAACCTTGAAAAATGGGCATGTAACACCATTTGATTCTTCAGACCTTTCCTCTCTAGTTAAAATTTTTCTGTATTATCTCAGCTAGCGGAAATTGAACTCTTTCAGTTCAATACCAATGTCAATACTGTGGAATCACTATTCTCAGAATAACTTGTGCCACAGAAAATTCAGAGACCTTCAAACAGAGAATGATGCCTTATCCAAGGCATCTTCTGGACCACTTCCCTTGCTGACTATTTTCTTTCACAGCATAATTCAGGTGCTTCAGGAAATTGCAATAGTGAGTGCGTATGTTGCAGGTGTCTTTCTGACCCATTATCGAATCAATGCTCCAGCATAGAGTTCAGGGACACTGTAATTGGTTGAGCTATTGCTCCTATCAGGTGTTAAGGATCCTGATTAGTTGATCGCATAGCACTTTATGTAAGAATAGATGGAACAGTTCAACCAAATTCCAACTTGACTAAATATATCTTTCAAACCTTATCCATTTATTGTTATTACTGACCAAAATTTTTGGAAGTGTCCACTGATTTTGGGTGCCTAACTTCAGATACCTAGAGCCTGAATTTCAGAGGTGTTGAGCACCCTTCATATTTACTGATTTTAACTGGAGATGTGGGTGCTCAGCAACCTCTAAATTTCAGGCTCTAGATGTCTCTCAGGAAGTAACCAAAAACAGAGATGAATGGGTACTTCTGAAAATGTTGACCATAGGGTTCAAAGTGTGCTAGGCACTTTAAAATGAATAAAGAGACAAAGGCCCCTCTGCAAGGCTCTTGAAATGTAAAAGAGGCAATAAGCAGAATAGGGATGCAACAAAGCATATTATCATTCAAACAGCGATATTAGTTCCATATTCGTTTTTGCAGATGACATTTTAATCTGATGTTCCCCTGCAGTTTCCATTGGATTATTACTTACTTCTCTCTATAATGATATTGTAATGTTGCTATAATGTTGAACAGTTGCCATATTCTACTCCTGAGGTTTTGGTAGGTGCACATCAACAGTAGGTACGGTGATTCTGGTAGACAGATGAAACAGTTACATAGCTGGTCCTTTGGGATGAAAGGTGCTGCATAAATGTAAATTGATATTATTCTTTAAAAAGGAAAATAAAATGTCCTGACAGTCTGATGAAAGAAGTGAAGACTAACTCAGGGAATCCTACTCTTCCCAAAACAAATATCTATCAGGATTGATTGGGATGCACTGGCTTGCACTTTGGTTTTCTTTGGAGAAATTGTAGCAACCGAATCTGAATAAGGAATGTCGCCTTCTTTGGTGGTAGGTTTCACTTTCCTCCAGCAATAGAAATGGAAATGGAAATTCCATTTTAAAAGCATGGAACAAATAGAAAATTTGTTTTCAGCAACAGAATAATGCACCTTTGAAGGCCTTATGAGGAAAACTCTAAAATTTTCATTTGCAGCCTTAAAAATAGCATTTGCTCAAAGTTCAATAAAAACTGCAATGAATGAAAAAGTCAGTAAATGTACAGCAAGAGACTATTTGGAAAGAGAGAGAGATGAAATCAAGTTAGTTTGGAAGACATTTTAAGAGTAGCGTATTGAAAGAATATGAATGCTCTATTTAATAGTCCTTCAGGGACATGCAGGTTGTCTATGTGATCTGGAGTTCAGACTATGGGTGCATGAATTACAGTGCACACTGTTTAAATACGATGACATTAATGTAAACTAAGTACCTTTAAGTTTGTGCCTGCAGTCTCCACACTGGGGAGTTACAGCTCAGCACATAAGTGCATGCTGCAATTCACAACCCTGTAGTCTGAAGGGTGGGGCTGTATAGACATAGCCTCTGTTCTATGTATTAGTCGGTAATAAAAGAAGGTGCTCACGTGTAGATCAACATTTAAATCCATAAAATGTTTGATGAGACATTGCTCTTCTCTTTATCTGTTACTTTTCTCTTTTCTTATGCTATATCTATTTCCCGTGGATATGTTTTCTTATTTTGTATAGGCCAAGGCACAAAACTCTCCAGGAGAGCAATAGGAATTCAACCTGAGTTAGGATTGCAGGATCTGATCATATATCTGTCATATATCATTAATCTTTAGTTCAGGCCACATTGTGAATCCCTTACTCGCAATGATGAACAGTTATTCAAACAAAGAGTCCCACTGAAGTCAGTAGGAATTACTTGTGTGAATAGCTGCTCACCTGTCAGGTCTACAATCTTGCCCATAATGAACATATTACAACAAAGCTTGACATTCTTCAACTAACTGACTATTCAGTGATACATGTAGTTAATTCATTCCTTGAATACATGTTGGACTAATATGGTTGTTGAACCCCCTGGAGGATGTTAGTTATGTAAGGAGGAATACTTTTTCAAATACAGTATTGTAAATTGCTTCTTTACAATTGGTTATTGTATTGATAGTTCATTGGTTTGTAATCTAACAAAACTCTTAAGTTACTAGTTTTATGAGACAATATCACTTACCCCAGAAAGTATGTCCGGGAGTGACATATTGAAGAGTGGGTGCAGTGAGAATATCAAATGAAACAATATTTTGGATATTTGGGATTTGAGTCGGTTTTCTTCTTCACCCATGAACATAGAACTTGATGCTTATGTGTTGCTTTTGATCTTCATATCTCCAAGAGTTTCACAGCTACTATTATTGTTTGTATTTTTGTAGTGCCTAGGAGCC